>LZPO01088000.1:0-11148 GCA_001675575.1 Neotoma lepida | reverse complement strand
GAGGCCAGCCTGGGCTACCAAGTGAGTTCCAGGAAAGGCGCAAAGCTACACAGAGAAACCCTGTCTCGAAAAAACCAAAAAAAAAACAAAACAAAACAAAAAAAAATTCTAAAATAGATATGGAAGCACTTCTATACTAAATACTTTATGAAATATTTCTTTTGTTTTTAACTGAATTGAAGTTTATTAAAAGGATTTTAATCACAACTGTGAGATAAAGAGAAGAGAAAGGCACATGACAACATTTGGTGTGGGCATCTCAAAGCACAGCCAAAGGAACACATGCAGCAAGAAATGCATGCTATAACCATCACAATATAAGATTTTAAATTACTGAAGAACCACACTAACCACACCTGTGTAGTAATAGGACAAAAACTTAAAGGCAATCCAATGGAATATAAAAAAAAAAAAAGACTCAGAAATAAACCCACAAAGAAAGCCTAAAAAAACAAAGATATGTGTCAAAAACACACATTGGAGAAAAGACAATCTCTTTAACAAGTGGCAAGGGAAAAATGGATTTTCACATGTAAAAGAATAAAATTAGGTTTCATCTCTCATGCTGTACAAAAAATCAATTCAACATGGTTCAAAAGACCTTACTATAATAGCTGGGTATCTTTAGCTAATGGAAGAAAACAGAGGAACGGCTTCAAAATGCACAGACAGGTAGTGATTCTCTGTGTAGAAATCCAATCACTTCAGAATTAATAATAGAGATTGACAGATGGAACTTCACAGAGCTGAAAATCTTCTGCATTGCAAAGGAAATAAGATAGTTAAAGAGTCAGTCTACAGAACAGGAGCAGGTNTTTGTTAAACAATATTTTATAGGGTATTAATTTATATTATGTACAAATAAGTAAAACAAAGAGCAAAATATTGCAATCAATGTATGGGTAAACAAATTGAGCAGATACATTGTTTGGAAAATAGACAAAGAAGAAATATTTACTAACTATAATATTTACTAACAAGCAAGTATAATATTTAGTAACATTGTCTATTTTATATCCAATAATCAAAAAAAATATTCAATAACTTTAGTTGTCATACATATTTTAAGAAGAAAGAAGATAACATTACAGTGTACTTCTTTTTCACCACAGTCAGAATGACTATCATCAAGAAAACAAAGAATAAGAAGTGCTAATGAGATGTGTAAAACTGTCACTCTTACATATCATTGGTGGACAATATAATAAATGCAACTACTATGAAAACTAACATAGAACTTCATTTAAATTTAAGCATACAAGTACTGTGTTATCCAGGGATAATACACCCCCAGAAAATTAAGTCAGCATTCAGAAATATACCCAAATGTCTATGCTCACTGTGGCAGTACTCACACTGATCATACTATGAAATACACTTTGGTGCCCACTAACAGTTAAACCAATAGTGAACTAACAGTTAAACATCTTAAGAAAAAGATGGACTGCATAGATAAAGGAATATTGTTAGGCATTCAAAGAATCCATTTCGAGACAGTGGATGAAACAGCATAGCAGCCTATTAAAAAAAAAAAGCAAGATTCACAAGGATAATGATCTTTTGCTTTATCTTACATTTGGGATTAATGATAAACAAAAAGATTAGAAATTCATTGGGCAACTATTGAAGTTAAGTAGGAAATCAGTGAAAGGGGAAAGATGGGTCAAAAGCAAACAGGAAAAAAAACTGTTAAATAGTATCACAGTACCTAATACANTTGCATAAAGTGGAACTGTCAAACACTATTCTGTATGATTAAAATGTGCTAGTATAGAATATATTAAAAGAGAAAAGTGAGAGTAAGGATATCAATGGCATGTCTGGGGACAGTGTTGAGGAATATTTGCTTCTTGTGGGTTGATACAAGGAAGATGTGGTGATGCAGAGTTTCTTTGGAAGACACTGAACCTAGGCAGAAATTATATTTACTAATATTTCCTATTTATGGACAATAAACTAGGTACAAACCTCCTCCCTGTGTCCAGCCTTTCCCTGCAACATCAGCAGACTACACAGGCACAGGCACAAACACACCCACATCAGTTAGAAGAACAAGTGAATGGCTGGCTTCCCAGCTGAACTGTCCCAAACAAAAGACCCTAAACCCCAGGGCACATCCCATGACCCTTCCACTTCCATCTCAGCTCCATCAAGACAGCTGGGCCCCTCTCCAACTCTGGTGGAACTCCACCGCTCTTGTGTAGTCCAGAGCAGTTCTCCAATAGGTGAGAGACCTGTCTGCAGGCTGCACTCCACGGCTCCCACCCACTAGATTCTATTCTCCCAAAACCCACTCTGCTACCTAACCTCACGCATGTGATCATCCTTTTGTGGCCAGCCCTTCCCCTGCAACTCCAGCAAACTATATAGTCACACACACAATGCATGTCTATAGAAGAGCAGACTGCATAGGCAAAGTACAGTCTACACCAGTCAAAACAGAAGGATTTTCAGGAACTAGGCACATAAACTCTCATAAACCTCACCTGAGACAACCTTAATGGACCTGAAAGTCTGCCAATTACCAGAAGCCTTGGCCATTCAGGACAAATGACAATAAAAGAAACAGATAATAAAGGAACAAAGCATCCATCCAACAAAGAGAACATACAAATGAACATCTATAACTATAATCATTCGAAACTCAGATGCATAATACATCTGAATGTAAGAATACATTCAACAACACAAAGGGCAGTATAGCACCAGCAGAACCCCATCATCCTGCAATACAGCTGAAGCACTTTAAANATAACTTTAAGAAGATGATAGAGCATCTTAAAGAAGAAATGAAAAATTCCTTTAAAGAAGGAAAAGACAAAAGTAAAATGGGAAGAAATCAATAAATCCATTAAAGAACGCCAAGAAAAACAATTTAAACAGGTGAAAGAAATTTTTCAAGACTTGAAAATTGAAAAAGAAGCAATAAAGAAGACACAAACCAAGGGACTTCTGGAGATGGAAAACATGGGTAAGTAAACAGAAGATACAGATGCAAATATCCTCAACAGAATACAAGAGATAGAAGAGAAAAATCTCAGGCATTGAAGATATGATAGAGGAAATAGATTCATTGGTCAAGGAAAATGTTAAATACAATAAATTCTTAACACAAAACACCCAGGAAATCAGGAACACCATGAAAAGACCAAACCTAAGAATATTAGGAATAGAGGGAGAAGAAGCCCAGCTCAAAGGCACAGAGAATATATTCAACAAAATCATAGATGAAAACTTTCCAAGCCTATAGAAGGACATGCCTATAACGTACAAGAAGCTTACAAAACACCAAAATAGGCTGGACCAATATGTATACATATATTCCCCTTGCTATATAGTAATCAAAAGACAAAACATAGAGAATTAAGAAAGAATAGTAAGAGCTGCAAAAAAAATAGTCAAGTAACATATAAAGGCAGACATATAAGAATTACATCCAAGTTCTCAAAATTTTTTACAAACCTTGAAAGAACAGTATTCAACTGCATATAGAAAAACAAACTATAGCTCTACAACAGAGCTGTAGTAATAAAATCAGTGTGGTATTGGCATAAAAACAGACAGGATGATCAATGGAATTGAATCGAAGACTCTAACATACCTATAAAAGCCTAATTTTTAACAAAAAAGCTAAAATTATAAAATGGAAAAAAGAGAGCATTTTTAACAAATGATGCTTGTCTAACTGGATGTCAGCATGTAAAAGAGTGCAAATAGATCCATATCTATCTTCCTGCACAAAACTCAAATCCAAACGGATCAAAGACTTCAACATATATCTATCTACACTGCTCTATAGAAGAGAAAGTGGNAAGTAGATTTGAACACATTGGTATGGGAGACAACTTCCTGAATACAACACCAGTAACATAGACACAGAGTGAGATCTAGAGAGAGAAACAGAGAGAGAGAGAGAGAGAGAGAGAGATTAAGCACAATGCAAATCAGTGGTTTCCTTTGGTGATTAACCAAATAAAAATTTCCTGATGGACTTCTTAAAAGTGTATATAGTTGTAAATCTCAATGTGTAGAATCATTCTGTATGCCTCTTTTATAGTGTAATTCATCACAAATTTTTATAATTGGTACATTTTTACAAATACGTGTTACACATTTATATTGTATGTTAGGGTTGCCTTAAGAGAACACGTCAGACTAGGTGGCTTAAACAAAAACTTAAGTGTTTTCTCACATTACTAAATACCAAAAATCCTAGCTCAAGATACCTGAAAACAGATTATTTCCAAGGTCTCCTCACTGGACTTGCACTTTGTAACTGTTTCACAGTGTTGTCAAATGTCCCTTGATCTGTTAGTACATTTGTTGGGTGTCTATTTCTCTTCTAATGACACCTGTCATAGTGAATCCTATAATCATCACTACAATCTTCTGAATAAAATAATTTTTTTAATTTAATTAGGGTGAAAAAGTCACTCATGAGATACGAGCCTGTACTGATTCTTTAGAAGACTGGAGTTTATTTCTCAGCATACGCTTTANGTTGTTCACATCTGCCTGTAAGTCCAGCTGCAGGGAATTTGGAACCCTGTTGTGCTTTTACACAAGATCCTGCACAAAAGTGGCATAGATTCACACAGACACATGCATATATACATACATAATAATAATAAAAATTTAAAAAGTAAAATTATGCAAAACTTTAAGTGTTAATAATGCAAACTTATTTAACAACATGCTAGTTAACAGTTAATGAATACATTCTATGTATTCATATACAAGTACCAAGAAATTTATCCATTCTCAAATAAAGACCATACATTTTTCAGACAATTAAAAAAAAAGTCCTGTTAAAGCTGTAGAATTATTTTATATTGATAGAGTAATATGTTCATATTATACCTAAAAATGCTGACTTTAAAATGGAATTAATGTAACCAGTATTCTATAGTATCCAGTTTTGCTGAATAACACACAGGAGACTGTCGGGAGGCCCTACTGGTCAGAGGTCACAGTATACCACAGCTTAGCAACACTCCCTGATCTTTGAACAATATGGAGATCCAACCCCCCAATGGGGGCTTCCTGCTCTCTACCTAGCCTTATCTGGGAGATGTCTCTAGGCCCAGATGCCTGACTTATCTCAAGGCTGACTCTTGACACAGTTCCCTGCAAATGTTCTTCCTGTGCTGCACATATGATAATTACATAACATGAACTAGCTATTGTCATAGGGCCATGCTACTGCTAATACAGCTCTATGATTGGAGAGCGTCACCTAATGCAAACCCTTACGGGTTTGCCCCGGCTACCACCCCAAACCTATATATCCCCTATACTCTGGAATAAAGTTTAGCTCTCTCANTGACGTCATATCCCAGAAAGCTACTTTCACCGTGTTCACAGGCCACCCAAGGCTCTCTGTTGTCACTTTTACCCTTTTGTCCTTGTAGACTGGTGGCAAACGGACCTCAAGAAAAAAGAGACCCCACAGCAGGCACTTAGAACAGGGACTTTGGGAACGTGCAGTAGTTGGTGAGCACCTCCTTGCCCGAAGGATATCGGCACTTGTTTTTTTTTTCACCCTGGATCCTCTTGCATGTATCTCCGACCTTTATATACATACCTGCATAGCCAGGAAGGCTGTCTCTTCCCCCTCTCTTTTCTCCCTTTTATAGCCACAGTTAGGCGATGTCTAGGAAAAACCACAAAGTCGGAGGATGCCCTGTGAGAAAGAGAAGAGTGGGGACACAAAGGAGAAGCTCCAACTGAGGATGCCCCACCAGAAGAACAAAAAGACGAAGGGGAAAACTCTGAGGAGGAGGACCCAGTGGATTACCCTGTGGCTGATTTAGCAGCTCTGGAAAAGACAATTGACTTAGTCTGGACAGAATGATAACAGATCCCACAACCAAGGCAATGCTCCTAAATAATCTTGTCTAGGAAGGAATGACCCTGGAGCACAGACAGGCTTCTTGGGGCCTAAAAATTGAACATTATCATAAATCGATCCTGGCTACTCATGACATTGGGACTCCTTCATATCATGCCTTCTCTGTGGCCCAACCCATGCAATCACAATATAGTCTTCTAATTCAAAATGCTTTAAATGTGCAGAGCCAGGACATTGGAAAGGGGAGTGCCCAAAAATCAATCCAACTGCCTCTAATCCCCTAGAACTTTCTGCCCCCATTGTAGGAAATGCTTTCACTGGAAGAGGGACCGCAAATCCAAAATTGATAAAGACAGCAATTCTCTATCACCTTTAAACTCCTTACTGGGCAGCCCTCAGTCCTACTACTATGAGGGAAAGGCCCACAGGTCCACAGGGTAACTAATATACTTGAAAAATCTCACCTTGAACTTTTAATTAAAATTGACAATAAAATTTTCAAATGTTTGATAGACATAGGCGAGGACAAAACTATCCACAGACAAGCCAAGTTTTCCTCAGTTTGACCCTTCTATGTAGAACCCAACTAATGCGGATCCATGATCTCAAGATCCTGAGAATATATTACCCAAGACTTTTATAGATGGGAGGGCCCAGATGGAATGCGTGGGACCATTAGACCCCTAGTGGCCAACGTGGCCATTAACTTAACAGGAGAATATGTCTTAGAAGACTTAAATGTGATTCTTGTAAGTGGGAAGGAGGATGCCTCCAAATAGCAGATTACCAGAAATACTAAGAACAAAAGTACCTCCAGTCCTAAGGGTTGCTGTTGAATACCTCAGGCTCTGCCTAGAATAGATCACAGAACAGCTTGTCTGGGTGGAACAGTGGCCTTTATATAGGGAGACATTTACTGTTTTACAACAACTGGTTAAACAGCAATTAGACATGGGATACATTCATCCCTCTAAAAGCCCGTGGAACACCCCAGTCTTTGTAATTAAAAAGAAGACCAGGACCTAGAGGTTCCTCCAGGATTTGAGAGCAATTAATAAGACCATGAAAATTTGGGGCTTACCTCAGCTCGGTCTCCCATTTGCCTCTGCAATATCAATAAATACCACAATATTAGTTTTAGACATTAAAGATTGCTTTTTTTCAATACCACTCCATGAACAAGACTGCAAATGTTTTGCTTTCTCAGTACCAAAAATCATCAACTCATGCCCAGCTGATAGAAATGAGTGGAGTACTCTCCCATAACATGTCTAACAGCCCCACCATTTGTCAGGAAGGTGTAACCCACACATTAAACCCCCTTATTGAATCAGATCTCCACATCTACCATTACATGGATGACCTATTAATGTGGCAAGACAAAAGAAAGTATCAAACTTTGACCTTAGAGGCTCTTAAACAGCAAGCCATAAAGACACTAAAAGAAAGAGGTTTTACCATAGCAAAAGGTTACATCCAGCTTGTACCACCCATCACATTCCTGGAAACTGAGATTATTCTAGCCTCAGTTTGACCAGAAAAACCTACTATTGACTTCCCCAATCCATTATCTCTAAACATCCTTCAAAGCTTTTGGGGAAATATTAAGTGTCTGAGACCTTTGCTCTCCATACTGAACAGCCAATTACAGTCCCTATTCAATTTACTTAAAGGTGACAACAACCCCACTTCCCCTCATTCTGCAAATCCTATCAGCATGCATCACCATAATTATATTGCCTTTACCCATCCTAGACATCTAGTGATTTCTAAGAAACCATACCTCTTTTGCTAACAGCCGAGTTATCTTCCCCAGACAAACAGATAATCACTATCCAACGGATAAATTTTGAACAGCCATACCACTTTTTAGACGGCTCCCCTTTCACTTGTTCTCATGATTTCCTATCCAATGGGTTCCTATGGCCTTCACAGATGGGGATGGTAGTGGTGACAAGAGGCTTCCTATGCAATTTATTGTGGAGACAATGGCCCTGAATTCCATCCTTTCTTCCTCCCAAGTAAATTACCCTAATTCAAGGAACTGTACACCATCATCCTTGTTCTGCTATACCTAAAAGAACCTTTGAATTTATATTCGGACAGTATTTGCACAGTCAACCTGCTCACCTGGCTAGCTTTCTCTGATACCAAGCTTGATGTCAAAGCCCTCTCCCCACTACTGATAAAAAGTTCCAATGTACTCCAAACAAGAATATCTCCCATTCGTATCAGTCATATATGTGCACAGTCACATGTCCCTGGGTCCTTTTCTAAAGACAATGCTTTAGTTGATAAGAACGCCACAACTGGGGCCTTCATTATGTCACCCCTCCTCACTAAAGAATTCCATCAACTAACTCACATCACTTTAAAAGGATTGCAACTTAAATTCCCTGACACCCGCATGAAACACCTTAAATGCATCCTCAAAGCTCGTTCTTCTTGTGCCTCCCTAATACACACTCCTGCTATACAACAATTGTGCATCAATCCCTGGGGCCTCAAAGCCAATGCCCTACAGCAGATTGATGTCACCCATATTCAGTCATTCAGTAAATGAAACTTTCTGTTTGTCGTTATTGATACCTACTCTCATTTCATTTGGGCTACAGCACAAACTGGTGAGAATTCAAAGAAACTAATTAATCACACGATCTCCACTTTCACTATCACGAGACTGCTCTCCAGATTAAAGCTGATAATGGACCAGCTTTTACAAGTCACCAAGTTTAAAAACTGCAAGACTTGGAAGATAGCCCATCATACTGGCGTCCCCCACAGTCCTCAAGGTGAAGCCATCACTGAAAGAACACATCAAACATTCAAAAAACAATTAATCAAACATACACAAGGCTCCCTACCACCAAATGTTCAATTAAATCTCACACTATTTAAACTCAGTGTGTTAAATGTCTATATCACCCAGGGCCAACACCCCATTGTCCATCACTGGAGCAACCCATCACATACACCTCTCATCCTGGTCTGATGGAATGATCCATTTGACAGGTGTTGGAAGAGGCCCTACCACTCGCTAACACTGGAAAGGGATTTGCTTGTGTTTTCCCACAGGAATAACCTCATCCTGTCTGGGTACCAGCCTGCAGTGTCTGATAGGACATCTTTAGTCATAAAGATGGCATGTCTATTGATCACAGAGAAAAAGAGAAAACTACACAGACGCCTAAGGACATGTGATCAGACTACTTGGAATGACATACATGCACTCATGGACATGCCCAGCAAAGCTGCCCCCTACCCCCAGTCTTCCTTTTCTGTCATCCTCATGGCTGCTAAAACCAATGTTGCAGTTAGTCCTACCATCCCTAATACTATGCTCTGGTGGTTTTATGTCAGGGAAACATACCAGGGGAATCAAACAAGCAGGATAGGAGGTTGCCCGCTAGTGAGATGCCAAGATCCCATATGGTTTTCTGTATACCCAAATGCTAGGACCAGTCACCCAGATGATTTTGTCTGTTTCCATTTTTCAACAGACAGACCCATCATGTCTCAAGGATGTAGATTCTTGTGACGTATGCTGCTACTACACTTGCCGACTAAAGTGGGTATATGCTCAAGGTCAGTTTGATTACAAAAAAGAAAAATCCATTTTTCTAATAGCTGATGATGATTTAAATACCTTCCTCACTAACCATATACTATGCAATGTGGACCCTTGGCACAACCACTGGCACACAGGGGTGATGGGCAAATACTCTCAAGGTGGCCTCCCCTTCACTAAATACTCCTCTACTGGCATTTACATCTACCAACAGCTTTTACCTGCAGCTAAGCCCATCTAAACTCATCATAACTTTGTTCGACAGGATAAACAAACAGAGGAATAAATTGCATCGACAGTGTTCTGGGGTCTATACATTCAATATGTTGCTGATTTCCTCCCATTTAGTGAACATCCAAATGTCTCTCGTTGCTTCTTTTGCACTTCTAGTATCTACCCCCTACTTGCAGCAGTACCCAAAAATACTTCTGTAACAATGGTGGCAAAGAGAGATGACATCTGCCTGGACCTTCATGGTATTCCCCTCTTTGAACAAATATCCACTTTTCCCTTTGTCTTTCTCACCAGTTTATACCTACAGACCACCAATATGC
This sequence comes from Neotoma lepida, assembly GCA_001675575.1. Taxonomy (NCBI): domain Eukaryota; kingdom Metazoa; phylum Chordata; class Mammalia; order Rodentia; family Cricetidae; genus Neotoma; species Neotoma lepida. The sequence goes on along the minus strand of LZPO01088000.1, from coordinate 1,175 downwards.
TCTCAAACTGTTACCACCTTAACCTGCCCACCACCTCCTCTCTTCCTTTGGTGTAAGGGAAAGATAACTCCCTGTGTAGACACCTGCCGGGGGATATCTTTCTGTGTGGTGTGAATATATGTTGTTCCCATTGGCCTATGACAAGGCAGCTAGCTTAGAGGAAGAAGGGGAAATCCAAGGAGAGATACAGGAAAGAGAACAGTTGAGTCTAGAGAGACCCGAGTCAGCCACTGAAGGAGCAACATGTAATGGGATGCAGGTAAAGCCACAGAACACGTGGCAACACATAGATTAATAGTTATAGGTTGAGTTGAGCTATAAGAGCTAGCTAACAAGAAGCCTGCCATAGGCCATGCAGTTTGTAAATAATATAAACCTCTGTATGTTTACTTGGGTCCAACTAGCTGCAGGACTGTGGGGCCGGGCAGAATTAGAGAAACTTTCTGGTCACACACACCTCTNCCTATATTTTGCTCCCCTGTTGAGATTATTCCACATATATTTATCTATATGAGGAAGAAAAGGCAGGACTGTTGCTACAAACCAGAATAAGATAAGAGATAGTCCTCTTTACTGGTAGGAATAGGACTTGCCATCTCCCTTGGATCTGCAGGGACTGCAACAACTGCCATCTTTCAGGCACATTATCTGGCTGGAGACTTCAAAGACAAACTCCATCAGGCAATGACATCCAAGACGGACAGCCTTAAATCCCTTCAACAAAGATGAACTGTCTTGCTGGGGCTGTGCTCCAACACAAAAGTGCACTGGATGTAATAACTGCTGAACATGGAGGAACTTGCTTGGTAATAGGAGAAGAATATTGTTATTATGTAAATGAGTCAAACTGTGTTTAAGAGTAATGTCAGTACCCTCAAAAAACTCAGCAAGGAGCTGCTCTCAAAATTTCAGTCTGTAGAGCATCTTAGGCTGGTTCAATAATCCCTTGTTTTCCTGGCTTCTATGATTTACCAGTCTTTTAATTATGCTGTCTTTTATTTTAATGCTTGGTCCTTCCTTATTGTATTCCTCTGGTGGCAGATCACCTCCACTGCTAAAATCACCACCAACTAGTTCACTACCAAGTCCTGAAGGCTTCTGACACAGATGATAAGTTGCTCAAGGCTTATGATGACACTTCTCCATTATAAAAAACAAAAGGGAGATTTTGGGAA
>LZPO01087999.1:24219-38764 GCA_001675575.1 Neotoma lepida | reverse complement strand
TTGAACCCCTGGAGCTCTGCATGGTGCCCAGCCATGAATCTCGCATCTGCTTCCATCTGTCTCTNGATGAGGGCCCATCGGGGCTTCTCAGCCATGGGTCCATAGATCATGCATCTCCNCTAGTTTGGTTGGCCATCTCTGCACACCCTCCCATTCTGGCTTGCAGGCATACATGCAAACAGAACACTGTATACATAATAAATAAATCTTATGAACCCACCTTAGACCACTGGAAATAATTGATAGAGTGCCTGAACTGCGGTGATCCAGTGATCACAGGGATGAATACCCTAACTGCCACCATGGAGCCCTCATCCAGTGACTGATGGAGACAGATGAGGGCACTGAACGGATCTCCAGGAGCCCAATCGATGGGAGACAGGGGGCCCTCTAGAGCTTTCATATACTACGTCTGCCAAAGCCCCACCCATTTTCACAGACCAGGCCAAACAAAGGTAACCAGAAAGATTGTCTTCATCATTGCAGACACCAAAATCTGCTGGAAGCAGACAGATGTTTTGGCATTGTCTGCAAAGTACTTTTATCTACAAGTTTCTATTTCCTCATTTTAAAAATTAGAGCCCAATGTGGTTGCACCAATCACTTATTAGAATGGGTAACTTCTAGACACAAGATAAACAGTTCCCTATCTGTTAACTACTGAACCGCTATGCAGTGAGGACTGCCAGAATGGGCCCCAGCTATTACTACAGGGCCTGATGCTGGGTGTGATCCATCCTCTGCATATATCCCTGTGCATAGGGCACAAGNGAAACCTGATCCTCATCAACCACATTNACTGAGCTAATGTCTTAACCAAAAGCCTTGAGTAGGTGTGGTGACTCTCTGAATGCCTCGATAAAACCAATTAACCAATTGTGGTTATCTATCTATCTATCTATCTATCTATCTATCTATCTATCATCTATCTATCTTATCTATCTATACATATATACATATATATACATGCATGTATAAATATACATATACATACACATATAAAAGTATACAAACATATTTTTTCTTTTGGGGCTGCAACTGTATTGTTAATGAAAAGTATGGAATTTTCAACAGTTATAATCAGGAAAAAATGTACATACACTATGTTCTCAAATTATCAAGAATGATATCATGTCAAAATAATAATGTAAACCAAATTAAGAATCCTCAAGACCCCCTAGGGAAATCTATTTACTACCTGATTCAGGGCAATAGATAGGCATATACATACATACATACATACATACATACATACATACATATATATATGCATGGATATACAGTTTATGCTTGCTTTCCTTATACATAGGCATATATAACTGTATATTTGTTTAAGTGTATACACACATGTGTGTATGGATATACATGTGCATGCATGGGTGTTTGAAATCAAAGATAATTTTTATAAAATGAACAAGGCTACAACTGTCCTCTAAAGTGACAAAGAATTATGCTGATCCCTGGGTTAGTGCTCAGATTGGAGCACCTCCTGGGAAATAGAGCACACTCTACCTCTGGTTTGGAAAGCAAGAGTGTGTTTGGCAGTACTGAGGTACCCAAAGCCCTGAAGGAACAACAAGCCGCTCTGTCTCCACTCTAGACACTGTAAATGCCAGATGTCTCACAGCCACCTCAGCATCTGACGGCCTTGAAATTTCTTCCCAACTGTGCTTGACAACTCCAGTGATGATATAGCACCTTCCGAATGCCTCAAGTGCAGAGTTCACTAGTTCTAAGGTCACTGATTCAATGCAACAGCCAAGGTTCATTCACATCATCAGACACTGTCTGAGAAAGACGGCTGTAGAAACCAAGCAAGGCTTTAAATGCCGCCCCAGCTAATGAGATCAGGGCTGGACTCCAAAGGAGTTAGCGTCTAAACATAAAATGTGGTGACCAAATAAAACAGAAATTACCCGGACATGTGATTAGTGCCCACAGCATCATTACCGTTCAGCTCTGGGGCTGAGATTTTTACAGCAGTGTAAGGGGGAGAAACCACTAACACTCCAGGAGATACAGCATGAGGTCAGTGAAATATAGGTCTTCCTTTGCTGTCATTTACATATACCCGGAATTTAGATACCGCTTCAGCTTCTCTGGGTAGGTGCCATTTAAAGGGNAGACAGGATGACAGATCCCCGTGTTTAACCAAATGTTAAATATTTTTTATTTTACTCACCTGCACACTGAGATGAATCCATTTCTTCATAAGAATTCTCCCTGGTGTCATTACTTTTATTGGAGGCTGCAAACCATTTACTGTGCGATAATAAAACATGGTCCCTTTCTCAGATATTGTAACTTTGAACACAATCTGCCCATCCACTGTCTTTTCCATCACACACCTAAGGAAGCAACCAGAAAAGACAGAAAAGGTCAGCATCCAACCAAAACGACATGCAGGGTATTGCCATGGTCATGTGACCCAGACCCCCAACTCAAGGTGTGCTTTCAATAAATACCACAACCTTGCTACATCCCAAAAAGCTTTTTATTCCAACAGAAGTCATTTTATTTCAGTAAAAAATAGAATTCTTATTTACAATATATTCCCCAGAGCTTCAACACCCTTCATTAGAGATTCATGTGGAACATAAAGTCATAGCATCCTACTGGAAAACTAACATTTAGGCTACTGGCTCATTAGTTCCCTGGCTATTCCTTTTATAGGAAGTGGCAGGACATACCCCATCCCACATGAGAATTGAGTTACCAGGGCAAATCTTTCTTCTTTTAATGTTAAGTGAATCTGGAGTCCATGGAAGGCTCTACATTATTAGCCCTGGAGTCAGAATTGCTCTATTTGATTCCTATGACAGAACGGAGGATGAACAACTATCGCCTCTTCTTTCTTCATCTTACACTGGCCAGAAGTCAAAAGCAGTGTGTACAAGATGACTGCTTGCCTCTTCCATGGCCAGGAGTCCAGCTCAGACACTGAAATCATGGAATGGTCTTGGATGGAAATCTTCTAAAATCAAGTAGCTTCATGATGACATAGAACAGCTTTTAGGAAGTCTCTAGGGCTTAAGATAGACTTTACTTCAGAGAATGAATGGGTTTCACTACTTAGCCCAAGCTGCTTTTGAGCTTGCCATCTCTCTGTCCCAGTTTCCTCNGGGCTGAGGTGATGGGTCTACGCCACCGTTCTGGGCTGGAATTTCTTTTAAAAGGTCACTTCTCTCTGTTATGCATTTCGGAGCCTGGGACTCTTTCCTTGCCTGACTGCCATCTATTCAGGCCAGGCATCTCCACAGGCACCACTGGTCATGAAACCTTCTCCTTAGCTCAACAATGTGTAAACAGTCCTTCCTGCTCACTAAACATGCTTTGCTATTCTGTTAGGAACGAGAATCCATCTGTGGGGCATCAATATTCTGAGGATATGGAGATGTACAGAATACTACGGACTCCTTCCCTAAAACCAATCAGTTCATTCAGGAGCATCCCAGAGGCAGAGGTAAAATTGGGCCACCCAAGAGTTGCTGTTAAAGATATTTCAAAATTATCCTTACAAGGGATATTTATTTATTTATTTATTTATTTATTTATTTATTTATTTATTTTTAAAGATTTATTATGTATACAGAAGAGGGCACCAGATCTCATTACAGATGGTTGTGAGCTACCATGTGGTTGCTGGGAATTGAACTCAGGACCTCTGGAAGAACAGTCAGTGNTCTTAACCTCTGAGCCCTCTCTCCAGCCCAAAAACCTCACTTCACTTTCACCTATTTTGTCCTGAGTTGGAACATAGAGTGAGATTGGATAGAGCAAGGGTTCCTCTTTTATTGACAATAATTCACTATCTTTTTGCCTGTGTTTGGTAACATATGAAGTAAAGCATCTTTTTAATTTTGGCAAATAATTTTAGATAAAAGCTTTTTAAAAATACATACATACATACATACATACATACATACTATTGTAGGCTATTTTTAACCCTTCAGTAGTTGAATGTTTGTGATTTACTGACATAAAAAAAAATCTGCCTGCATCCTACGTCTCTGGACCTTAGTCTAAGAGTTTTCCTTTGTTCATTTGTCTTGAGTGTAAAATCTACAAGTGAGAATTCAATCATTACACAGGAATGTATTTACCAAATGCAGACTTATTTCCCCAAGCTTGCTGAAAATGCTTTTCTTAATATGTTATTGATTATCTCCCTTGCTATTTTGTTTGCTTGTAAACACTCTAGCTTTGGTAGATAATAAATGTGAGAGGAAGGCAGGTAGTAAAATATTTAGGAACTGGATTTATTCTGCTCCTGAATACACAATAATTGGATAATCCATGTTTTGTTTGTTTTACTTATCTAATGCAAACACCCCCAAATTCCCCCAATTCCCATGGGTATTTTAGCTTCAAGAATGAAAATGACCTTGATACAAGCAATGGACCCTATAAACTATAAACCTCAAGCCATCATCTCTGTGAATGCCCCTTACCTTATCTATACAAAAACCATGCCAATAGAAGAGANATTTGGTGCAGAGATGTCTCTGTAAGCTTGAGAAAAATGTTTTAAAATGTGGAAGTTGATGACATAACAAATAGCTTGAATTTCCTGGAATTTCCAACATTAAAACAGCAAAGTCTGTTTCAGTAGAAACAAGAAAAACGGACTGTGACTATTTTCATTCCGAATTTTAAACAAAAGTAAAGGGCATGGACTTTCACTTGGCAGATGGAAATAAACACCTCAGATATCTAAGTCACTTTTGTTTGTGAGATGGCAAGATTTTCCTGGTTGTTTTCTAAGTTTTGAGATACTCACTCAACAAAGCCCCACAAAGCAAACATCACAAGGGTGGGTACCCAACACTGTACTAGGAGACAAAAGATGAGGTGAGAGTAACTAGAACGTNCTTTATGTATAGAAGAAAATGCCAAGGAATAAATTTAATATTAAAAAAATAAAGATTAGTAGGAGATGGAGAAACGACTCAGAGGTTAAGAGCACTTGCTGCTCTTGCAGAAGACTTGGGTTCAGTTCCTAGAACCCATGTTAGGGAGCTGATAACCACCTACAATGGCAGCTCTAGGGANCCCAATGCCCTCTCTGGCCTCTACAGGTGCTNGGTCGACACTTACATGCACATACACATAAATATATACATACTAACATTTTAAAAGTAAATTAAATGAACATTGGCTGAAAATGTTGCTTGTTAAGTTTGTGGCCTCTCTTTGTATTATTTAGGGGACTTGTGTCAAATNTCATTGTGAGAAAAGATTACAGAGGGAAAAACGTGATCACACAGACTAAAGTTGGTGGTAGGGAAGCTCATTCCTAACTCATGTGGAGGGCATCCTTAGTGGATCCAACAATAGGAAGCTTTTGAGAACTTTGCATGTTTACCTACTTCCTAAAACATTTGAAGGTAGAAACACCACACAGTGAAGACCAAATGTGGTTGATATATTGTGCACCCTAATAAAGCTTTCCTGGGATCAGAGAACAGAACAGCAACTAGATAGACATAGAGGCNAGAAAGTGATGGCATACACACCTTTAATCCTATCACTCAGGAGGCAGAGATCTGTCTGGATCTCTGTGAGTTCAAGGCCACACTGGAAACAGCCAGGCTTGGTGACACACACCTTTAATCCCAGCACTTGAGATCTCATGTCTTGCTTGGGAAAGATACATGCCTTTAATCCCAGGAAGTGATGGCAGGAAGCAGGAAGGTATATGAGGCATAAGGACCAGGAACTAGAGGCTTTTAAGCTTTTAGGCTTTTAAGCAGTTCAGCTGAGATCCATTTGGGTGAGGACTCAGAGGATTTCAGTCTGAGGAAACAAGATCAGCTGAGGAGTTGGCAAGGTAAGGTTAGCTGTGGCTTGTTCCGTCTCTCTGATCTTTCAGATTTTCACCCCTATACCTGGCTCCATGTTTTTTATTAATAAGACCTTTAGCAATTCATCTACAACCAAAGGCTGTATTGTTTGAGAGGTGGAATGCTATTCATATGTCCAACTCTATTATTGAACNTATTCCATTAAGCACACAAACATTTATTGAGAAAACATAGATAAGTAAAACAGTCCTAAGCCTCCAGAAAGCTAGTTGCATAGTAAAAATACTATTTTATAGCAGGGACACTTTGCATATATAAGATTCAAGCAAGACTTCAAACATAATTATTTCTATTACTGGCCACCTGTGCCTACATGTGCACTCTGAACTTCTTCTAGATTCCAAAGGCTAGGATCAAAAAGATCAGCTAGTATATGAGAAATAAATGAGTGAATAATAAATGACTCAAATATAATTGATATTTATCAATATGTAATTATACTGTATATCATATATAACTATTATATATAATAGATATTGTATATATGATTGATGTATGTTCACATATATTGCCCTCCAATACAACCATTTCAATACCTTCATTTTCATAGTCAACTCTATTCATAACAGATGGAAAACATTACAAAAATAGCATCTTCAGATTGTAAAGCTGGAGGAGGAGAGACTAGCATAGCGGTTGGTCTTCAACTGGAGGGACCCTGCAGTTACACAGCTCTATTGTTAACTTGATTTCTAGGTAAGACCCCAGATTGCAATAATCTCCAAATCCAGCTTCGCAGGGTCCTAGGCCAACTGAAAACCCACAACCCTGATGGTGTTACTCACATCACATCTTCTCGCTCAGGCTTCAACCACACAGCTAAGGTAAATTCTGCTGCCAGACTCGGAGCTTGCAGAGAAGGACAGTTCTTGTGACTTCTGAATATGAAGCTTGTGGAGTTGCTTCTGGAGTAAGGATGGAGATCAGTGTGGTCTGCCGGGAGGCAGCTCCNGAGGCCGTCTAGGAGGGCAGTGTAGGGAGGAGAGGCAGAGCGGTAGGGGCAGTCCTGGATACACAGCCTCTGGGTACACAGCTGTATACTCTTAGCATCCACCACACTATGACAGAAAGTGCTGGGGCCTGGGAATCCACATGTGGCATGGGTTGGCACAGTGGATACCTTCTTGAAAGCGCCAACGTTCTCCAGCCTTGGGAAAAGGCCCTGCGAAGCAGCCAATGACACTGAGGCCAAATAGGCAAAGATCAATGTTTCCATGGCCTGACACAAGAAGCCCAGNGAGAGAGCCAGGTGATGCATGGCTACAAAAAAAATATTCTTCACCTGCTGAAGCATTCGTAAACTAATAACCAGGCCTGCTCTGCTCGTCAGGAACACTTTAGATGCTGGCCACCTCAATACTGGGATTCTCCATCTCTGGGACACAGGAAGAGCAGAGCAAGGGTGTCCTTAGGGAGGGCGGAGCCATGAATTAAAGCTGGTGTCTGGTGAACAAACACACAAGAAGTCAAGAGAAACCAGAGTTCATCCTAAGCCCAAGGACTACGAGCCTCCTACAAAAAACAACAGTGAANTTCTCAAAGTCCATTCTGAACTACATAACTTAGAGTCAAAAACTAATTCTTGACATTATTGGACAAATCACACTCATCAATGCACAGGACAGTCAGTTTCTGTATTTATATATGATGGTGAATTGTAGGCTTATAGCTAGTTTGAGCTGTTACTCGACCCCAGGGAATTGGCACTACCTGCTCTAATTAATGCGGGAAAGCATCCTAGAGCTCTTCTCACGAACACCATATGTTGTGACCAGAGCTAACTTGCATATGCCCAGAGTGAAGCTAGCTAAGCACTCTGGGCCTTTCCCTNCATCCCAGCCTGTACAGCCACTTTAAGCTCACAGTAAAGCTGATTAGAAACCCAATACCATCTGCTTGCCCTGGGCCTTAATATTTATCAAGCATTTGTGTTAATGTTTCCACATATGACTCTGTATTTGGAGGTTAAATATGGATTCCTAATACAGTGTAAGTAATTGTATTGATAAATAAGCTGAGTTACCATTTCTTTATTGCATTTCAACTGGTCCTCTCAGTGTGAGAAATAGCTCCTCGACAGGACCTCTGTCCCATGTTGCCTGGCAACCCTTGCTGTAACCCTCTCCTCATTACTTCTAGAAAATAGGCCCCAGCAACCGGAAGGCCATGAGGAAGACTTGGCACTCAGGTAAAATATTCCCCACAGCTCAAAAGGTTACCTGTAACTCAGTGCTGATGGCTTGGTGGCCCCTCTGGAACTGAGCTGTCCCAGGTCTCAGCTGNTCCCTTAGACAGAGGGAGGGAGGAAAGCTGGGCCATGCATGCTTAATTTTTAAAGTAGCAGTACACCTTATCCTGTAATCACCTGCCAGGTCCCTCTTATTCTTGCTTTTATGAACCTCATTCCATGGGATGCTTTAATCAAAAGGACCTGACACTATAAGACAGAAACTGTATGGGTAATTCTGAATGCTCTGTTTGGGAGGAAGGGTCCAGCATGAGGCTCCAAACTTGAGTTGATGCTCTTAAAAGCTGGCCAATTGATGGAAGTTTCTCTAATTGTTTGTTGACCTTTGTCATCTCAGGACATCCTGTTCTAAATATACTTGATTCCTTTAGGCAAGAGACATCTTGTATTTCTATAAACACTGGGTTTGTAAAACACAGATTCTAAATGAACCAGAGAAGCAATGGAACTACTGAATTTTAGTTAACGAATTGCCAATTGATGCACGGGTATTTGTACACACGTGTCAGCAGCCATTTCTGTGTACTTCTTAGTACACTCAAAGCTGTGTTTTATATCCTCTGGATTATAGTATCCTATATTAGAAATACTCTAATAATTCAACAGTCTTTGTAACCCAAGAATTATATCTTTTAAAAAAAATGTAAGATGTCTGGGAAGGAAAGAGGCAACTGTAACTTTATTCCCTAAAAACTTTTATTGTTATAGAAAACTTTAGAAACAGGAGATGTTTCTAAGGTGTTCTCCTTAAAAGTCAACGAGAGACAAACACAAATTATCTTTTTCATGATTGCCTGCCATTTCTCTCCCAGGAGAACATTTTAGCATTAGACTGTTTGACCTTTGGTCAAAATGCCCCATTCTTTGCTTACTGATTGCTTTATTTAGATGGAAATTTTCAAATTAAAAACAAATGCTAGTGTAAAGACAGCTAATTTATAAGGACTTAGGTGAGTTTTGGAAAATAAGTCTTAAAAATAACCCAGGACACAGTGCAGTAAACATACACATCACTGAGATCTTCATTACAGCATGCAATCAGCCTGTTCCCAAAGAGACTCTGTGGGTGAAGGCCCTTGTCCCCAAGCTGATGACCAGGGTTTGATCCTGAGAGAAAAGATCATAAAAGGAAGGAAAGAAGAGACTCCTCCTGGAAGTTGTTCTCTGACTTACACACACACACACACACACACACACATTGTGGCATGCACAGGCACACACAGAGATAAATATAAAAAAGAATAAAACAGTAACATTCAATATAAAATTAAATAAGATACCTTGGTGATTAAGGGAGATATCCCTACATTAGTCTCTGGCTTCCATACCTACCATACTAGCCCAAGCAAGTACACCTACCTACATGCACATGTACTATATATGAGCATGAGCATGCACGCTTGCGCGCACACACATACACACACAGAGACAGAGAGAGACAGTAGGGTATTAGTGGCACTGTTCCACAGGGAGGTGCTCTGCTTGTCAATTGTAAAGGCAGACAATGTAGTGACATAATTTTATAGTTTTGTATAATCCGTCCTGTGCTATCTCCCAAGTGAATGACACACCAATAGTTTTACCTTTCTGTAAGTGCCTTAGAAATACATATGAAAAAGAAAGAAGAAAGCTAAGGTGCAAGGGGAAGTTCAGGCAGATATAAGTAGTTATATACCGGCTTTCTGTCTGTTTCTGGCTCATTCTGGTCTGGACCAATGTGACTGGACAAGCCAGCAGATACTGTGATGCCAGCCAGACTCANAGTTAGTGGAGTCTACTCTTGGCTCATTCTAATGGAGGTCGAAAAATTCCCATTAATGTAATGTACAGGTCCTTTTCTAGCCCCTGCTGTGTCTTACCTACTAATCTTCTATTGACCAGAACAGGTGCATGGCCCATGGTAAAGTCAAAGGACTGGTAAAGGGACTCTTCAAGGTGGGGACAGCAAAGTCACCTCTCAGAAAGCACACATAGCAGGGATGGGGAAAAAGTGCGATCATTTGTTGACTTATTCACAACTGATTTCCTTGATGTAAAGACATAATATCATGATGGCTCATAGTTCCTTTGTGTTGACAAGGTAGTATGTTGTTCAATTAGACAACACTAAAGAAATTCCCCTATTATCCAGGAAAAGTTCACGATATATAATAAGACGGGGTAGGGGGGGTGGGGGAGGCAGGGAGCTTAGGTTTCTGATGCCACAGGGTCAGCTCTTGCTCATGGCTAACATTAAGTGACATTCTTCTGGATTTGGTGTAAACTATGGATTTATTATTAAAACTCAAATCATGTGTAATAACATATTAATTATAAAACCAGGAGCATAAACATTAGATGCAGTGTGATTACACATAAGAAATTATTAATGAGTCTACAACCACTAATTTGAATTCTTAGACAAGTTGAGCAAATCACTAACACCATCAAATCAAGCTGATCTAAGAAGAGACACGAAAACAAGGCAGATGTACATCAGCTGTAGAATTCTTCAGTAAATTGTGTATTTGTAACTCAACAGTCCAAAACTAGACAGCTGCGCCAATCAGTACCATGCACTTATGTCACAGACATGGTGGTGAGGGGGTGAAGGCCAGGAACACCCCAGANATGATGGATGTGCTCCATGCTTTCATTTACATTAGGTTTAAACATATGTAAAATTAATCTATGACAGCAGAAATTAGAAGGATTCTCTTTAAGGTAGAAAATCAACTGAGAAAGGGTTTAAGAAAGTCAACAAGAGGGAACAAAGATAAAAAGGAAAGTGAAGAGAAGGGAAAAGAAGAAGAAAGCCCACAAGAGTGTTAAGAATATTCTGTGTTTCAATTTGGGTTCAACTGCACTGTGCTTTTTTTTCTTTTGGTCTCCTGATTTATGTGTATGTCTCTCTTCTCTCTTTTGTCTGTCTCTTTCTGTCTGTGCATATATGTTTGTGTGTGTGTGTGTGTGTGTGTGTGTGTGTGTGTGTGCTGTGTGTTCACACATGCATGTGCATGCCCTTATAAAAGGAGTTGGAAGACACTTGAGTTCCATTTGCATGATTTTTAAATTGGAATTACACTTACACTCTGTGAGTATGTTGCTGTCCTTATGGGAAAATTTTTACCTACAGACTTTTTAATAAATAGAAAGATTTGTGTTCAACAGTTCCTTTTTAAATTTAAAACATCTTTATATTGAGATGTGATCTGTGCAGTGCATAGTATATAAATCTCAAATATATGGCTTGTTGAGTGTTTTCATGTCTGTGTCCATGTGTAGCTGCCACCCAGACTGTTGAAGAGCAAGCCTAAGAGCAGATATGTGAGCTGACGTGGCTTGCCATTTACAGATCAAAATTTAAAGAGCCAGTCCTGGGACGGCAGGATGGTTCAGTGGGTGAAGACCCTTGCTCTCAGGGCTGAGGACCTGAGTTCAGCCCCTAGAGCTCCACGATGGAGGGAAANACCTGATGCCAGTGAGCTGTCCTCTGATTGCCACACCCAACTTGCAGCATGCACTCCTACATACCTACACAAAATAAATCAGTAAGTGTGATTTAAAATGTTAAAGCCATGGTGTTGAAGCAGCCCTCTTCCTGATCAAATTAAGATGGACCACCCATCATCCTGGTCTCTGAATGACAATGACATATTTCTATGGACAGCTGCACTGCACTGGAGGAATTGAGGCGCTCTCATCCTCTGGACTTAGGAAGTAGGGTTGGTATCAATAACCTCATCCACATCCGTAAAAGTGTATTTCTCTCAGTTGACTCCATAGAACAGAATAACCTGCGCCTATGCTCTAGAATACCTTTTATCTTTTATATTATCATGATCATAGCTAAGAAAAATAAATACAAGATATTTGACTCATCATAGGGTAGAATCTTTATAGCATTGCTGGTCCCAACTGGTTGGCAAATATTTTAAAAATAACAAGCACAATCTGGCCACAGTCTTCTGGATGAGTCTTGATATGGTTAGTGCTTATTATATCATGGAAAATTTGAGATGGGGCAGGGGGATGAAGGGAGAGGGAGGAAAACAGTGTGTGTGTGTGTGTGTGTGTGTGTGTGTGTGTGAGAGAGAGAGAGAGAGAGAGAGAGAGAGAGAGAGAGAGAGAGAGAGAGAGATCAATAAGGGGTTATGAGAAGAGGATTATAGGTCTGGGCATGGTGGAAGCTTAAGAGGCACTGAGAATATGAGGGGGTAACTGGTTAAGTCAGAGAAAATAGCCAAGAATCTTGGCAGGAAGGTTAATCACAGAACTGCCTGACTGTGAGTCAAATACTGCAGGGGGAGCACTGCTTTCTGCAAGGGGAGCACTGCTTTATATGAACCCTGTACAAATGTTCACAAAGGTCTCAGGAAGAAACTACACCTTCACTCTAAGAAATGCCCAGCATTCACCTGCAGAAAGCTTGCCTAGGGGCATGATGAACTCGGATTTGTTGGAGTGGTCTCATCCCAAGGCCAGGACTAGAGCCTTGGTAATACAATATTGGGTGTCTAGAAAAGTTTGTCAACTTCAGAATCTCACAGCCAAGAAGAATGATACAAAGGGATAAGCCATGAGAGAGCACTGACTGATGGCTGGAACAGCCAGGGACAGGGGTGTGCCCTTAAAGACTGGCTTCGGGGAGACTGAGTAGGCAATGTCGAAGGAATGAAAGAGCATCCTGATTGGCTGCAGGAACTTAGTTCCAGCTCCAACAAGTTCTAGAGAAGCTGGTGATGGCCCCCTCTGCCTTAGGGCAGTGGTTCTCAACCTTCCTAATGCTGTGACCCTTTAACACAGTTCCTCATGTTGTGGTGATGCCCCCAACCGTAAAATTATTTTTGCTACTACTTCATAACTATATTTTGCTACTGTTTTGAATAATAATGTAAGTATCTGATATACAAGATATCTGGTATGCGACCCCTGTGAAAGGGTCCTTCAACCCCCAAAGGGGTCGTGGCCTGCATGTTGAGAACCACTGTCTTAGGGAGATATAAATACAAATTAATAAGGTAAACTTAGAAGCGTGACTCCCACCATTTAGCACTTTATTAAAGGGAAGATGAATTTGTGATTAAGAATGCCAACCAGAGAGAGTTGTGGTTGTCGTGGCACTACCAACTGTTGGCTGTACTTTCTTAGGATAGACCATTCAAATTCTTTTGGCTTCAAGTTCCTCATCCATAAAAATGGGAATAGTATTACCCATGTGCTAAGGTTGCTGAGTGGTTTACTACAGAGACTTTGGGCCATGACTGGATTTCTACTGGTGTCNATCATTGTGGTTTTTCTCAGTGTATAATATATTTTCTAGAGCTGTACATCCAGGAGTAGGAGAGCATCAGAAGGTATGGGAGAAATACCACTGTTGGTGTCTCTGTGATCCCAGTTTTTCAATTGTTATATGGCAGTACAGTAAATTCTCTTCATTACCTATTTAATCTCCATGACAACCCTACAAACTGGTCAGAGCAATTCCCTCCATGACTGCTTTAAGAGAAGGAGAGGTGGAAGGGGAGTTGGCACACAAGTGAGAAGTGATAGGCCAGTATCATCCAGCTTAGGCCCTGTGTTCAGGAGCACTGGCTTAGGATAGCTACAGTCATGGAAAGTTTCCTGACAGTAGACAATGTGGATGTGAACTTGGACTTTGGGGGATCTCATAAACAGAATTACCCGAGTGCAGCAGAGACTGAGTTTGAAGTTATCTTCTGAGACTAGTATTCTGCAGACACAAAACCCTGGTGTAGATCATCAGATTTTTGGATTGTTCTAAACATTTTCAAATTATTATAAAGTGTATTGTTGGCAGTTCTGGAGCTTTTGTCTTGTTTTCCTCAGTATCTAGGTCCTCACGAATCTTATTCTGTCACCTTGAAGGAAATGTTTGAACAGATGTGGCNGTACTTCCTCACCCATGCAAGCTCGAGATGATCCAAGTTTGTGTTCCTCTGAGGCATGCAAGCTTCACACTGATGTTTCAGGCTTCCCCGGATGCTGGGAGAATGTGATACCTTCAATGACATGTGGCAGGCCATCTAATTCCTGTCCATTCTTTCTCTTCTGCCTGGGCAAGGACCCAGAGTTAGGCTGGCAGGTGAATTCAAGAGTGGCTTTCTAGATCTGAGGCTGGCAGCGAGGTAACAGCTGCGAAGCAGTGAGGGACAGGTAGAGGCCAGCAAGCTAATGGCTGGTGAGCAGGAGAAATAGGTGGGTGTGGGTCTGCAAATGAGAACAGCACTCGGTGAAGGACAGCAGGCAAGCAGGGCGCCGACTGAGAGGCTCAGCACAAGGCAGACAGGTGATCAGCAATAATTACGAGTCAAGTTTCTGCAAAGAGCTGTGATCCTCAGGCTGGTGCAACCCCTCAGCAAATGAAGATGCTCTGGGCTGTGTGCACCCTAGGGGTTTTCAGGGAATGCTATGGTACTAAGTGAAAGTTAAA
>LZPO01087999.1:6855-19152 GCA_001675575.1 Neotoma lepida | reverse complement strand
TGAGACAGGAGTTCTAGATGGTTGAGAGCCACCATATGGGTGCTGGGACTCAAATTTAGAGCTTCTAGAAGAGTAACACATGCTCTTAACCACTGAGCCATCTCTCCAGACCATATCATTTAAATTTTTAAAGTTGCATTTATGAATTTAGTGGGTATGTGTGCGTATGCGTGCACTCACTCACACCATCGTGCATGTGTAAAAGTCAGGTGACCACTCATAGAAGTCAGTTCTCTCCTTCTACCACGTGTGTTCCAGGATCAATCTCAGGTCACCAGGCCCAGAGGCAGGCCGCTTTACCCACGGAGCTACCTTGCCTAGCCAAATAATCATCTTTAACCACAGATATGAAATGGTGTTTTAATTTGCATTCCCCATGATGGCTGGTGATGCTCACCATCTTTATAGGCATAACATGTCGGTACACGTTTTATTAAATCTTTAGCTGTGGATTTAGAGAAATCTTTGTTTTCTGAGTATTACCCTCAGTGTTTTCACTTCAGTGTCAGGAACTCCTCTACATATGCTTCCCATCGTTANNGAATCATCTTGAACTTGGTCACTAGTTTAAAAATAAACTCACTAGCAGAGCATCATTTAATAAAGTNTTTCCATTTCTATTGTTCTTGTAGCAATGACACCTCTGTTAAAACCCTCATACGGAGTGAGCAATGTTTCTGAGTTCATATTACAGTATCCCGTTGAGTCACATGCATTAAGCATGTGAGCTACATACTTAATGTCATGTGAAGTTACAGTTTAATGACAAGCAACAGGAGCAAACTCATCATGCCTTATCCTGTGAGAACTATTGTCATCTGATGCATTTGCTCCTCTAGAATACTTTACTGGTATACTTTTAAGAACACTGGCATATCTTCATTATATAGTTTAAATAATTATTNTATAGTTAAAATTATTATTATATAGTTATTATTATATAGTTATTTATTATATAATTATTATTAATTATCATATAACTATATGATTATTATATGATTATTATTATATAGTTAAAATAGTTATAATAAATATTATATAGTTAAAATAATTATTGCTATACACACACACGCATATATAAAAGCTACTGATGGCAATATGTGTATCTGGCCACCTTATTGAACAACATCATGTTTTCAGTTTCTTAAGTTTTACTTGCTGAATGTTATTTGTGATATTAATAAAAATACTTTTTATTTTATAATTGTTATTGTTCCTATCTTATGTAGTACCACATCTACTAAAAGACTTGGAAGAACATTTTTAATAATAAGTTTAACAATCAGCATTGTTATCTATTTCCATAACATAATGTGAATGATTCTCATACTGTTAGGATTCTGTAAGACCAAGACATCTAGAGTTCAAACACAAATATTCCTTATTTCTTTAAAATTTTAAGAATGTGGGATTTTATTTCAAGGGTGCCATTAATATTTCCTGTATAATTCTTACCAAATATTTTGTAAAGATTAATTGCTCTGGTGGACAGGAGAGGTGGTTCAGCAGTTAAGAGTGCATACTGCTCTCACAGAGAACCCGTTAGTGTATGTTGGGTGTGTGTTCATAACAGTCTATAACTCCAGTTTCAGGGAAAAGCCAAGCCTCTGGCTTCCACAGATACCCACATGTATGTGCTTATACATACACCACACATGACCTATACATAAATACTTTAAAAATAATTTAAATCTATTTTAAACATTTTTTCTCTTTCTATTTTGGCATAACAATATAATATTATGGAAGGGGGTTATTCTTCTTCGTTGCTTAGAGCAACAGCTGCTGACTTATATTATAAGGTAAGTGACAGTGGAGAACACTGGACATTCGCAATGAGAGAGACCAGAGCCTTGTAAGAATCAGCGACCTGGGATCATAGCACAGCAAGATCCTGGAGAGATGGCTCAGTTAAGAGCACACACTGCTCTTGCAGAGGACCTGAGTTCAGTTCTCAGCATAGGCATGGTGGGTGACTCACATCCTTCTGTGACTCCAGCTGCAGGAGAACTGGAGGCTTTGGCTTCTGTGGGCACCTGTGCTCACATGCACATACCCACACATAGAGACAATTACCCTTGAACACAAAGATGCAATAAGTCTCAGTGAAGACATTGTGGTCCTGAGAGAGTGAACAGAGAAATATACAATGGGAAGTGAAAACTAGTACCAGAGACACCATGAGGTGCAAAGAGGATTTACTAGAGTTACATCTCAGAGTGATAAGAAAAGTCTACTCTTTTCTCTATTGTTTCTGTATAATAGCTGACTCTGGGTCATTTTAAATATGAGAGAAAGAATACTTTAAACTATACCAAATCAATTATTGAGTTATAATCATAAATGGAAACACAGTGAAGCAGATAGAACAGTATGGGATAACACATTAATTACTTTAAGCAAGAGAAAGTTATTTAAAATACCACCCACACAAAGGGATCATCCACAAAGGAAAACATTGATGAGTTTATCAATATTAATCGAGCAATTGTGTCTCGGCAAAAACACTAAGAGAGTAACTAGGGAGCCACTGAAAAAGCCTGCGATTTACATATCTGACAGGTAAGTTTACCCGGGTGAGCAAAGAACACTTGCTTTTTCAACAGGGGGAAAAGAAAGATACAGTATTAAAAAGTGGACAAAACACGGGCAATGGTGGCACAGGCCTTTAGCACTCGGGAGGCAGAGGCAGGCAGATCTCTGTGAGTTCAAGGCCAGCCTTTTCTACAGAGTGGATTCTAGGACAGCCAAGGCTACACAGTGAAACCCTGTCTCAAAAAAGAAAATGAAAAGTAAAAAATTAAAAAGGAAAAAAATGGACAAAATATATAAGCAGATTTTTATAAATGATTAAAACATCTCTTCCCCATGATTAGAGTTCTAAACAGCAGCAGCATTTTATCCTAACCTCTCCCTTTTGTTCCTCTCTGACCCAAGGAAAAGGAAGGAGAGCTCTGTGTGGACCAAAAGGTACAGCTGGCAGACATCAGTCCACGTTTGTCTGTCTATCCCATCACCCCCTAGGGGGTTCTTCTATCTTGGTTGGCTGAAGGGCACTTTGAACTTGTAACAACAATTTGCTTCTTCAAAATCAGGTTCACTAACTCTAGTCTTCTGACTTTACTTTTGGCCCCAAGATTTCTCCTGGTAAGAGATCTTCAGGGGGGTGGGAAGTTGAAGGGTGGTGGAATACAGGTGATAAGGAAGCAGGAAGGGGGGGCTAGCTGGAGGAATGGAAAAGGAGCAAGGGAGGGAGCCAGATGGAGCCTGAGGTAAGGGGAAGACGACGGTGGCAGAGTAGAATGAAGGAGACCAGTGCACAATGCTGCACACGTAAGAAGATGCCAGGCTGAAACCCGCTCCTTTGTGTGCCAACTTAAAATATTAATACTACAGAGTCCCCGTAGAGTTTGGTTTTGATCCTTTGACTAACAGTACTTCAGGGAGGAGGGAACAGGTCACAGAATCTCACTGTCTTTCCTTAAGAATAGCAAACATAAAAGCAATTAGCATGGCTCTCCTATCATCAAAAGTTCTTAAACCAAAATCTGCCTGGGCTCCACCTTAAAGGAGTGCATGGGTAACACTCACTTCCTTTACTCCTTGCAGATCTTAATGCCTACTTCTCAGAACACTTAGGGTTGCTACTTCTGTTATTGCTGAAGAAATCCGTTCAGACTCACGTTGCTATTTTATATAAAATCTTATGACAATTTGACTTTAGTCCCTAATGATGAACTTCCCGTTCTGATCTGGTTCTGTACACACTGCCTTCCTGGTCTTGGTTTCTTAATGCTTGCTTCTCTCATATCTTACTATCAGAACTGTGATTTAGGGTGCATTTCATAAAGATTCAATTGATACAATGTATTAGTCCTGGCAGGTACAATGTACAGATTTTAAAAGCAAGACAAAGGGAATAGATAGTCTCTCCTGAGAATTAAGATAGCAGTCTACAGCCAGATTTTCAGTTTGGCTACATTCCACATCATCAGTTAATTGGACTCACAGAATGCTTCCACACTTTAAAAAGATAATGTCAAGATTTATCCTATGATTTTGTTGTAAGAAACCTGCAGTGTTTCAGAGAATGAGAAGTCCTCTAACTAGTATAAAATAATTATATGAGCAGCTCTGAGAATTATAAAGGGTAAGTAGGGTTCTCCACCAACCCTTTCCAAAATGTTCACTCTATTGTTTTTTAACCCAGGCTATGTTGGAAAGAAAAACAGGCCTGGAAAGAGATGAGAAGGAAAGAGCCTGGTGATCAGAAGAGAGAAGGGGGTCCTGCTGGTGATCAGAAGAGAGAAGGGGTCCTGCTGGTGACCAGAAGAGGGAAGGGGGGGTCCTACACTCAGATTTTATAAGATCACTTTACCAAACCCAGACGAATACAATATGCCTTGTTCTTTGAGAGGGGACTGTAAACAGGTGGTGAGCTGCCAAGGAAAGAGAAGCTCGGGTCAAGCAGGGCCAGAACTTCATGGGTGCTTTTCCCATTGTGAAATTGCAATGACAATGACCTCGAATCCACACTCCAAAATAATACACCCAAACATCTCAAAAGGTATATTCCAACAATATGCTGGAATCAACTGCCAAAGAGGTTTCAAGTGCCCGTCTCAGCCACAGTGCTCCCTACTCATGGTCTCTTGCCTAGCACAGCTTCACAGAGCAAATCATAGTCTAGGGACCTACTCTGATGGACTGAATACAGCAGTGTTTCCCTGCTTCTCTTCATTACAGCCACTGATGACCTGGCACTTCCTGAGGCTCTACCTGAAGGCCTCTCATGGTTTTCCATTAGTACCAGAAGAAGGAACAGGGCTGAGGGTCGAGAACTCACATCCCTGTGAAACTGTAAATACCAGACCTGAACTGAGCAGTTTCCATGCATTATATATCATCCTGAAGATAAAGTAATGGCTTGAATCTTCTGGGAGAAAATGGCTACCCGTTTTTTGTTTTTCGTTTTTTGTTTTTTGTTTTTTCTTAGTGATAGGGTTTAGCTTAACCAAGGTACCATGCCCAACAGTACAGGAAGCAAATGCTAGGTTTCGGGTTTCAACCCAAGACATTCTCTGAGAACCTCAAACCTAAGCTACACCCTGGATTGTGGCACTTAAAAAGTAATCACTCCTGCCCGAAATTACTACTGAAGAATCCAGGTAGCTGCATCCTGTGGAATCCTGTTTCACAATTATTATGCAACGTTCAGCAACCTACTTCCTTATCTACAGAAAGGACATTATAATCATTTCATTCGAAACAGTCTGGGGAAAGATGATGATGTGAACAGGGAAAAATATTTACCAAGGGCATGGAGAGACAGAGAGACAGAGATTCCAATACAGTGGAAGAGACTGGGTGATGATGTACTCTCAGAGACTGTACAGTTGAGAGCAGGTCGCGCAGCTGAGAAGGATGAAAGTTATCGGGACTTATCTAAGTCATCTGTGTGGGCTCTGTATGTGGATAGGCAGTTGGGCGTCTCTCTGTGAGTAGTAAATCTTTAGAATTAAGTTGGTTCTGTAGAGACTGCTGATGCCAGGGGTCACTGGGATCCTGATGTCCGTGGGAGACATCATAAGGCTATAGGGGGCAGCCAGCCTCCCAGTCCTCATGGAATAGTAAAGTGTGGGAATTCTGATTTTACTTTGTGCCCTTCCTTAATCTCAATCTACATGCTTCCTTGAATTCGTGAAATGAAGACTGACCATTCACAACCTGCATTCTTCCTCCTCCTCGCTATTTATTTTTATTAAACCACCATCAGAAGCTCAAAGAGTCTGTGAATCCTGCATCTTTTCCCTTTACCATCCCAGCCTCCTTGGCATCCCTCGCAGGCTCCAAAAATCGCTTTAACAGTACTCAAACTATAATTTCTCTGGCTTACCTTCTTCTACCTTTAGGTGCCAGTTTCCACCCAAGCACAGCTTTTGTTTTTCACATTTGAACTTCTAAGTGTTACTAGGGAAAGTAGCCGGCTGTGTGGACCACAGAGACCACTGAACCTACAGTTTCTGACTGTAACTTCACAACAGGACCCTTGAAAACTAGTGGTGTTCCTAACGGTGTCCAATCAGCATCTCACATCCCCACGTAAATGCACCACCACCCCTTCAGCACCACCCCTTCAAGCTCTTTGAGGACCCCAGGCCCTTCCCTCTGAGAGAGGATTGAATATTATTCCACGTGGGGAAAGCATACAGTACAGGGTGCACTCCCTTCCTTCACAGGGTGATCCCCTCTGCCTCACCTTTGGGTTTTCAGGGAGAGAACCGAGTTTCTTTTCTCTTGGCACTGATGGATCAAAATTTCTTTTTTTTCCTCGATTTTGTGCCTTGAATTCTTTTAAATTATACCTTCATCTTTTCTGCCTCAGCCCATCCTTGCTGTGAGCTGCTCTCTCTCCCTGCTCAAATCCTGTGAAAGTGTAGTGTGTGCTGGTTGGTTCTGTGGGTTCACTACCTGCTTCCTCTTGTTTTTATGAGGTTTGCACTACATTGGATAAGCCTGCCTTAAAACCACCAGCGGCCTCCCATTGGTCAAACCTACAAGTCAATTGTAGCTCTAGTTCTCTTCAAACTATCAGCACCTGACACATGGAGTCCTTTCCTCTTCTCTCTTTTAAAATTAGTTTGCTCACTTGGCTTCCCGATTTCCAGAGAACCCAATTCAATTCCCAGAACCCACATGGTGGCTCTCAGCCATCTATAATTCCAGATCCAGGGAATCTGACACCTTTTTGGCCTCTGAGGCACCAGGCACACACATGGTGCACAGACATGCTTGCCAGCAGAACATTCATACACATACAATTAATTCACAATTTTAATGNATATGAAAACACACAGATGCCTACACAAATGTCAATAGTGGCTTTGTTCATAGTAACCCAGAACTGAAAACAACCTAATGTCCATCAAAGGATGATTTGATACACACATCATGGCACGTTCTCTGAAGGAGATACCACTTAGCAATGGGAAGGTATGAACCACTAATGGACAAACCTTGAAAAACATTTCAACTGAACAAATTCAAAGACAACAGACTAAAACGGTACTATTTGACTATTATAGTGCTATGGAAAAACAAACTGAAGACAGAAATAAATGTGGTCATCAAAGGCTGGGTGGGCAAAGGTGTATGAAGAGACCTTGGAGATTGAGAAAGTGTCCTCATTTATGTGTTGATGGATGTGATAGTGCCAAGATTACAAATTCTTAGGAAGATTTACTCAACTATACATTCACAGGGAAGGAAGTTTACTATGTGTAAATATTAACTCAACAAAGTATATACAAATAAGTATATAAATGAGAGGGTAATTACAGAAGCAAGTGTCTTGATTCAGATTTTATGTCATGTAGTTAATAACTGCATAGCTTGAACAAGCATTTATTTCTTCATGTGTAAAACTAGAACATGAGCAATGTCTCCTTCATAGAGCTGCTTGGATGAGACAATGCCTGCTAACATGTTTAGTACTATTTATTTAAACATGTTAGTAACATGTGCAGTGACTGTGCCACAGTGGTTGCTCAGCAGAGTTATCTATTGATTAGATACAAGCATAATATANTGAATGAGTTCTAAAGTCCCAGAAGAAAGACACAGAGCTAAAGTTTTTCACAAATGGTCAGAATATAAAGAATGAATGAATTGATTGTCCTGCCATAACTGAGATATCTTTTATACCTTTTCACAGCTCAGGAAACACCACAGAAGGGACAGAAAGAAAGGAAGAAAGAGAGAAAGAAAGAATGAATGAAAGAAAGGAAGGAAGGAAGGAAAGAAGGAAGGAGATGAGGAAGCAAGGGTAGGTAGGGGTGTGGAACTTGACTTCCAGGCATGACATAGCTGTTATTCTTTTCAATTCATAGGAGCTGCAATTACACGCACAAGACTTCCACAGACTGGGCCTGTCAGTGCCCTGTCCTGGAATGGGGAGGGGCTTATGTGGTCCACACCTCCTTGAGGACTTATAGACAGCCAAAGGCTGATTGAGGAGAATGGGAAATGTATTTCAGTGGTGTACACACTGGTAAGGCACACATGATCTGTAAGCAAGTTCTCATCCAGGATCCTGTAAACAACACACATGCACACGCACTTATACACACACTCTCACACACACACACACATGCACTCACACTCACACACACTTGACATGAAGTGGACTGATTGGAAAGAAGAAGAGGATCATTGGGAATGGGGGGGGGACAAGAAAGGGTAACAGGTAATGTGAATATGATCAGAATATATTTATAAAAATGTTGTGATGAAACTCATTATTATGTGTAATTAATATATGCTAATAAAACTTATTNTTAAAAGATTTAAAAACAAGAGCTTTGCCTAACTACACTGACTGGGAAAGTTCTAGAATCATAGCTGTCCCCGGGCCTTCCTTCTTTCTCATCCACATTAAAGCAAGACTCTGCTCATAAACTCACCAACTCTTCAAAACTGATCACCACGGGCCCTATGACTTAAGCCCCATTTCCTGCCAGGCTGTTTCTTGACCTTGTAACCATCTTGACTGCCCAGCTCATCTATTCCAACTGAAGTCCCTGCTGTTATTCAATTAAGCTTGATTCCAGACCAGAGACTCCTGGACAGACGGTCCCTAGCCCAGATCTCCCGTGGGCACAACACACAGCTCACATAGGCGCAGCAGAGTGACTAACAGTTGGATCCAGGGCTTTCTGGTTCAACTTACACCGTAGGCAAAAAGCATTATTCCCCTGGGTTTGTACAGTGTCTGGGTAGAGAGAGTCATTGCTTCCCATAAGGTAAATAGCATCCCATTTTAAATGGAACTCATTAAATACATTCATAAAAGCAATCAAGATATTTCAGTAATACCACAAAGCATTTACGCAACTCATAAAAAATACCATTTTCCTGATTACCAGCCTTTAAACACAGCTCCCAAATAATGCATTTATCCTTGGCCTGGTGATGAAAGATATATGACAAGTGGAAACTAACTTCTTGCCTATGTGTAAACATTTTCTGAATGTTGTGCTTTTAACACGAGATTCGTGAGTCAATCTCAGTAACGAACCCTGTATCAGCTAGAGTCACTAAAGATGCAGAGAGAAAAAAGATAGAGGGCATGTACTGTAGGTCAGATGCTCACATAGCTAGGTGATTANGAAAGCTATCATAAAATGCAAATTATTTAGTTNATTAGCATGTNTATGCCATTGTTCCTACAAACAGACTGAGCCTTCTCACATGTATCAGCTGAAGTATTTCATCTCTGTGTTTACATGGAATTTAAGAAATGCCTCTAAGGTCCCACCTTAGAGTGGCTTAGTGGTCTGGTTTCTCCCTCAGGTCTTGTGAGACAATGAGCCTTGGAGAGGAGGTCATTACAGTGGTCTAGCTGGGGGTCAGAAGTCCCCCAACCCTGAGTTCTCAGCTTTGCATATGCTAGATGTGGATTGTGATTCACCTTCTGGCCTTGCACTTCTTTCCTTCAGTCAACAACAACAACAACAACAAATTGACTGAGAAATATGAATGCTCACTAGATGCTTACAGCAGAAGACATGACTGAAATACTTTGATCCCTGGTTCATGGAGTCNTGTGGTCTTGTCTTTTTCTTTACTGTGGCCTCTGCAGAGCTGACAGACATCTGTCTGACCATCTCTAGTGCCTGAAACTGCACAGGCCCTAGTAATATACACTCCTAGACATAATGTTACCCTTGGCTTTATTTTATGGGAATGGCGTGTGTGTGTGAGGGGGGTTGTGTATGTGTGTGTGCGCGCAGGCATGCACGTGCAGGTTTGCATGTGTGTGCTTGCACTCCTGCATGAGCTTATGTGGGTTGANACCAGAGGTTAATGTTGATTGTCTCCCCAATTGGTTTCCACTTTGAGACAGGCTCTCTCACTNAACCTGGATCTTGCCAACTTAACCAGGTTGACTAGCCAGTCAGGAAGAGGAATCTCCATGCTGTTACCTTCCTCAGAACTGGAAGTTGGCACATACCACCATATCCAGCTTTCAATGTGGATTTCAGGGCATTGAACCAGGTCCTCATGCTTTTGCAGCAAGCATACCAACAGACGGGCTGTCTCCCTGGACTGTTTCCCCGGGTTTGAGTTATTATTACTTCAATACCTACCTGTATTTCCCTTTATTTTCACCTGTCTCCATTATTTACTTACTGTTGTAAGCTATGTCTGTGTTATTCCAAGTCCATGTAGTACACTGAATATAAGGAAAGCAATATATTGATTTTTTNAAAAACTATCTGGTATAAATATCTTTATATCACAGNTATTTTGTGTTGTCTGCCCAGTGGACTACATGAGAACAACTCTAAAGCTCAAGAAGCGTATCTTAGTCACTACTGTGTACTTCATCCCTCTAGGTTCCTAGAGCACAGAGATGTCATTATGACTGCTTAGTGGGGAACATANGGAGCCATATTCACTCTGCATGTTTAGTCCATCTTGGTTTTCTAGAACACAGAAATCTACTGGCTGATTTGTGAAAGAGTGTATCTCTCTTTGCATATGTGTTTCTCTGCTTACCAGTCAAGAACCTATTTTATTATTTTAAAGAGAAGAACTCACAGATTTTTCTTTAAAAATGGGTTCATGTAGTCTGCATGAAAGCTAACGTGGNGTTAAGTAAATTAGACTTCTCAGTGTCTCATGGTAAATGAAGCCTGAATTATAACTCTATCCCCTAACCAGACAACAATCAATATTTCAGTACTTAACTCTAAGTCTGTGGATAGAATAATATGTACTCTAATTTTCAAGATGAAAGTAAAAATTGTCCTTTCAATCACTCACAGCAAGTAACTAATGAATAATGGTGGAAAGAGTGGGCACATTGAAGGAATTTGGGAATCCAAGCCTTCATTTCATAAACAAGCTCAAAATGCAACTAATCCTTCTAATAGAATCTAAATAGCTATCATTTGTCTCAGAGAAGGATAGATAATAAATTCATGGTGTATGCAGCAACCAGATTTATATATACATTAACGTCCTAATTTACAAAAAAAAAACAATTTGTGTGGTAAGACAGAAAAAGCACAGTGTATTTCTTAATCAGTTTCCATGATCTCNTTTACCTTATTAGGATTTGTTATTATTTGTAAAATTAATTAGCTTCCCCTTTGTAACATACTTTCACTGGTTTTCTGGAAGGGGAAACGGTGGCTCTTGGGTCCTGAAAGACACATGGGCTGAGGCTGGCTTAGCTAGTGACTAATGGTTCAATGCCGGGAAACACTGCGATTCCCCTCAGAGCTCTGTTGGGTAAGGGCAGAGGTACAGAAGCACAGCCCCCAGCACTTGTCCCACAGACTGACAGCTCATGTCCAACTGTGCTGCATGTGAGGACNTGGACAGATGCCCACTGCAGGCTAAGCTTGACTCGTACCCACAAAGAACAACGGTTGTCAAGAAAGAAACCCAAGATAGTCTAAAGTCTGAGGATGTGTGGGTGACCCAAATACGCCTTCCCTCCTCCTCCATTGTGGAAAATAACCTTAGTTCTAAGCCAAACATATTCAGTATTTTTCAGAGTCTGTGCCTGACTTTGGCCTAATGTTAGGATTGGATACCAAGTGTCTGTTATTGCGAAATACCAATAAAGACAACCTTGATGTAAAATAATAAAGTATATTTGAAAAAACTACCAAGAAGCACTGTTGCACTGCAAATTCATTAAGCCAAGTTAAATGCACAACCACCTGAAGTTGGCAGCCAGGGGGACTCTCTGGCACCATGATGGGGGAAGACACCACCACCACCACCAGTGAGGACTGTCACCATGATGGGTGACACCATATTGACACCAGTGGGGACTGTCACCATGATGGGTGAAGATACCACATTGACACCAGTGGGGACTGTCTGGCACCATGATGGGTGAAGACACCACACTGACACCAGTGGGGACTGTCTGGCACCATGATGGGTAGAGACACCAGTGGGGACTGTCTGGCACCACAGCAGCAGGTAAAGACAACCACACTGACTCAAACAAGAATTTACATGTGATAACTCCAATGTACACAATTTCTCAAAGTGTTCCAATGAACAATTAACAAACAGCTAGTGCCAGGCTGAGNTGAGACGCGGTAGGCAGAGTGCTTGCCTGTGTAGGAGAACGTTTTGTCAGGTCCNACCTGGCTCCCACAGCTNCTCAGATCCACNTAAACACACAGAGGCTTATGTTATTTTCAAACTATGGCCTAATGGCTCAGGCTTCTCATTAGCTAGCTCTTACATCTTAAATTAACCCATTTCTAT
>LZPO01087998.1:0-24697 GCA_001675575.1 Neotoma lepida | reverse complement strand
CTCCCTTCTGCCTGTTTGCTAGATTTACTGTACATTTAATTATATATGTACTATAATTAAGTACTAAAGCATTAACTATTTTACTTTCAAACTTTAATTTTCTTCACATGCAAAAAACTTCAGGGAGGGAAAGGTCTACTTATTTACTTCTATTCCTCTTGTAGCATTCTGTATTTCTTTGTAGAGATCCAAGTTTCTGTTCACTGGCCAATCTATTCCCTGAAATACTTTCAGTAGAGTGTCTTTGGTCCTGTTCCAGCAACTTCTGAGTGTAGAACAAATGATAGGTATGTTGCAGCCCTTGCCTGTCTCCTGCATCCCCTGCTCACTTCTGTGGCAGTCTTCAAGATTTTCTCTTTTTCTTACAGCATGTGAAGTCTGTATGAAATATCTGGCCATTGATATGATGAGATAGTTTACTTTGCATTGCACAAATTACATATCTAAACTCATTACTGTGAATGTATCTGAGTTTGAGTCTATCTGAATTCAGTACTGGGAGGTGTGGTGTTGGTAAATGGGTAAGTTTTCTGTTGAGTTCTCAAAATCTGCTTAGTCCCTTTCTCAACTCTAAACTGTCAATTATGTGTATTGGACTACTATGAGTTTAACTTTATCTCTGTTTTCACTCTATTTCCAGAAAGACAGACAGACAGACAGACAGACAGACAAGTCAGCTTTGTATTTGATGGCTTCTTTTTAAAATCCTTCAGCTGAAATTATTTATCTACTTTTGTATGATGTTATCATAAGAACTCCAGTGGAAGCTTTTAAATTGCTTATTTAAAATTATATCAGTGCAGCTGACATTTCTAAAAGGTCAACTCTAATTTATTTTCATATTTCTAAATATTAAAAAGTGTGATATGTGTATAATATATAAAAATTAAATCAGTTAGCAAAGCTAGTGTTGGTTATNAATAGTTTTGACAAAATGAAAATAGTATATTAACAAAGTTGGTTGAAACACATAGGTACTAAAAAATCTTAATTAATCCTGAGACTAATTTATATGAGTAGAAATATAATTATATGTAGAATTACTGACTTGGCTATAATGAGTTGGTTATTCTGTATGTACTTAAACTAGTTTTAAATTGACAACACTGCTTTCTATCATTTAATAAAATATGCCAGCAGAGAAAAGTGGAATAAAATTAATTTAATTTTTTATCTTCTGGTTATAGACAACAAATAAATTTAACTCTAAAGTGCTCAAAATGAAATGTATGTGATTTGATCATGAGCTTTGAATTAACTAAGTTCCAGTAATATAGTCATCACATTTTTTACAATTGTTGCATTAAAGAAAATAAATCGCTCCCATTACTGTGCTCAGACTTCAATCTGATGGATATGCCTCTCCTCACAGCATTGTGGTTCTGTAACTGGGAAATGCCCTGAAGACAGTAGGCATGGGCTTCCATTTTTACCACTCATAACTTTCAAGTGTTATTAAGNGCACATCCTTGATCTTGAACATTTGTTTTACTTTTCCTCAAAATAGAACGTTAAAATGAAAACTTCTCTTGAACACTACATTTCTCATATTGGATATATGATCTATGAAATCTTTTGCAAGCATGACACACCAATGATATTCCTTTTTGAGTCATTTAGCAATGCTTAAGGAGTTTAATATTCCAGAGAGAACCAAATATTTTATTCTGAAAGAATGCTTTGAAATTGGCCATAAGTATCCCACTCATCATTTTTCGTTCTTATCTTTTTTGCTGGGAGAAAAAAAAATGAATTTCAGTATAACAGTTACATCTTTTTTTAGGAACCTCTTAAAGGTAAGGCTACATAAAACATGAGCATGCTGGCTTTAACATTAATTTCATGAAATGATTAGTGATTTTTATTGCTTTTAGTTTTAATAGCTCAANTTCACTATGGGCAGAGAATACTAATAATGCCATTTAAAATACGATTTCCCCAGTTATGTGAACTCTTCTTTTCCATTAAGCCATTGTCCTCTCAATCCTGAAAATTCTACTTTTACTATTGATGAAGCCCTAAATATGAATGAGGGCATTGCATTTGCATGCGATTAGCAACTGAAGTATGGAGGAGAGCACTTGAACAGTATCTCCGGCTTCATCACCATCTCCTGACCACAGGGATTTAAATAGTGTTGATGAAATTAGAACAAAAGATAAAGTGACAAGTGTATCATAAGTTCTACAACCATTGTTAGCTAAAATTAAGTAAGCAGATATTTTTAAGACCTGAGAAAATTCTAGAAATGACAAAAATATATGGTAACTGGGGATACCACTGAATAAAATGACGTAATTGAGTCCAATTAGAATGTGAGATGAATTTTTACTGCTATAAAAATTTTCATCATTGTTGTCTCCACATTCTAAATGTTGACCTTCACAGTAAAATCAGCAATAAGGACACTTGTTATAGCTGGTGCTCATTACCATCATATTTTAAAAGCATATCTGCAGTCCTGACCCTCCTCTTATGATGTTAGACAGAAGCATTTTAGTCATAAAAACTTCTTTGTATGCTCCATGGTCAAGAAACTTTCTTGTGACCATCAACCACATTCCTTTTCACACCATCGTGGTTCCTTTTAAAAATAGAAAAGAAAAAATAAAAGAAGAATATTTTCTACCTTGTATAAATCTCTGCTTCAACTTCATATTTATGTTAAATGACTTACAAATTTTATGTGTCTTAAAGGTTAGCATTTTCAAAAGACTTCTATGTTCTATTTGCTATATGTCTTACACTTACTGTAGCCANATATTACCTATCTTCTGTTAAGTGGCTTAGAAATTATTTATTTTCTTTCATTTTAGGCGTACGAATGTTTGCCTGTGTGTATACACGTGCACCACATGCTGGCCTGGTGCCAGTGGAGACCAGGAGGGAGCTTTAGTTGCTCTGGACTAGTGTTACACACAGTTGTGAGGTGACATATGGGGGCTGGGATTGAACCTGAGTCAAATAAGAGCACTAAGTATTTTTTACAGCTGAGCCATCTCTCCAGTCCCCCTAAGTAGATTTAATTTTTTCTTATTTATTTATTACATGTAGTATATTTTGTTTATATGCTTCCCTCTCCCCAAGTCCTATCATATCCATACCACCTTCCTACACTTTAAGTTGATTTTATTTTCACCAATTTTNGATTATATTAATATTTCCTTTTCTATTTATTTCTCTAAAATTTATTTGTGTCCCAAATTATGAAGTTTTTCTCAAATTCATGATATTTTAGAAGAAGCCTTCTGACCTTTGCCTTAAAATTTGCACTCCATTTGGTGAACTCTTTGGATATGTTCATACGATGCTTCTCATAAATAAGTATCTCTACCAGATCCTTGTCTATTTTATTGTAGCTTACTCACACTGCCATCATAGTGTCTCTCACTCACTAATGAAACTGTTCCCAGGACCTTATGATCCGTTGTTATAGAACAACACCCACTTCGCAGTAATCAAATTGACGTCAAATTTGAACTTTTTCCCTCTGACGCCAACGATTTACTAACTTCCAAAGATAAACGTAGATCTGACATTCCTTCATATCGCCGATCAAGCTGCGTTACTCAGCTGGTTTTTCTTTCTTCTCTNAGGCTCATTTCATGACTCTGCTCATTTTTTCTTGTTTATCTTTGCGTCTTGAATCTTTTGTTCTATGGATTCCGCACGCCTTCTTGTTCCTNATGCCTCTCATCCCGTTTCCTCCTATATGCCTTTTAGTTGGCAGGGCTCGAAAGAGAGCTCCTGAATGAAACATTCTCCAACTTAGTCTTTTTGTCAGCTATCAAGGTCAAATTCATTTAGCATAAAATTAATCAGTTTAATGTAAATATTTCAATGCTGGGTTATTTTGGTTGCTATGCCTAGGAGAATCATGAGGAAATGTCTTGAATCAGTACTAATGTGCCGTCATTACCGGGGCGCCCCTTGACGTGACTGCAATGCCCAAGATTAGATAAAGGGCACAAGGAGAGAGTTTCAGGGAACAGCCTCTACTTTATTGTACCTGAGTAACCACTTACATAGTGGACTCCTCAATTATGATTGGTTAGTTAGTACATTATCTTTAGATTGGATAGTGAGTGCTCTGAGGAGTCCTTAAAANGTATCTCCACTGTGAGAATTCATGAATTAAAACATACACCAAAGACTTGGGATTTTATATATACATCTTATGTATCAAGATAGTCAATATTTAAATAAATACCTGATATTACTCTCCATTTCCATCCAAGCTTATGTATTGCTCCATAATATCCTCAGTTCCATAAATATTTGCACTATTTTCAATGTGTCAATAAATGATAATTTGTGCATTTTATTTACAAGATTACATAAACATACATGTGCATATGGATATATATATATGGTATATGTGAAAGTAAACTATTATATTACAGCATTCTATATTGTGTAAATATGAGATGCTTCTTCTCCACTTTTCTTTTTTCAGATTAAAAAAAATACCTAATAACCCTCCATTTCACTGAAGAAAACTCTCTTCTGGTCCTTCAAAGCTTAAGGCTTAGGAAAGCACTGAACAGCTCACACAATGAACATCATGCACTTCATTTATCCACTAAAAGTAGCTCTGCTTCCATTATTGCAGAAAGCGGCTCTCACTGTTAAAAGGAAATAGGGTAAGTCTTTTAAACACACTTAGAGGAAGCATTATANGAACTGAGCAGGTAGTATTTATGTATTCAGGAATACATTTGTATATACATATATATATGTAACATAATATAAAAAGGATGTCTTGAATTTAAAAGAGAGCAAGGATGGGTATATGGGAGGGTTTGGAGGAAAGAAAGGGATGAAAGAAATGATGTTATTATGTTATAATTTCAAAAAAGTAAAAGAAATAATTTTAGAAACCTAAAAACTGTATGTATAAAGATTTTAATGGTAGAAAGAAGGAAGTGGTCTTTCTTTTTCTCTTCCAGTTAGATAGTTCTTTGCTGTGTGTAGTCATCATCTACCTTACACTTTTATGAAACTAAACACTCCTTGTTTTTATCTCATTCTGTTAACTAGCCCTGTTTTTATTGTCCAGACATAAATTAAATGGTAATTAATTAGCAAGTATTTTATTATTTTGATTACTTTCCCTAGACAGGAAGTTATAAGATTTTGATATAGTAGATGAAAAGCATTGAACATAGTTGACAGTACAGTTAGTTAGCACTTGACATTGATTCATAAATATACTAGTTATTAAATATTAAAATATATTTTAATAAATATATTAATATTCACATTACAGAGAGAAAAATAAAACAACTAGATGAAGAAATAATGTTAAGAAACAAGAACACTTCTTACCACTGTTTCCTAAACAGCTCTAGCCTTAGATTAAAAACATTCAATGAGAAATATGGGTCCTGGGTCCTCTAGGCCAGTTTTTATTTCTCTTCCTCTCACATAATATATATTTATGGTAGTGAAAAATACTTCTTTAGCTCTAAGCCTGCAACAACAACTGAAAATTTTTCTTATTAAATTAACTGACTTTGATGAACATTACCTTCTGTATTTGCAAAATAATAAACACAAATACTACTTACTGATATACATTAAGAAGAAGATCAAATAAGTAAGCACAACAATGTTCTGGGACAAAATAAACATTGATGTCTACTATATATCACCACTATCCTTATTCTTCTAGCTTAACACATATGGCATTAATAGGGAGTTTAAAACACAGAGAAATGATAGTATCAGCNGCACACATTTTGATTAGGAGTAGTATGGAACTAGAGTCAATGTCTTATTGCATTTGAAAACAAGGACATCATAGCCATTGTTTTTATCATCATACTGATATTCCACTTTAAAGAAACACAAAGCCATGTATAGACAACACAAATGGACTCAGTAGGTTGTGTGTGTGTGTGTGTGTATGTAAGAAATATAGTCCAAGAAAANAAGGTTATCAGGTTGAGAGTAGGGGTGCATGGGAGGGTCTGGGAGAACGGAAAGGAGTAAAGAGAGGTGGGAAATGATGTAATTCTATTTCAACTAAACATTTTTAAAAGAAGTNTAGTAAGAGATTTTGAAATTGATGGGTTTAGAAAAAATATATAAAATAACCGAGGGGATTTAATAGGCTAAATAACCTTATAGATCTACATGTTGTAGTAAATGAAATATTTAATCTCTGTGTGTCAGTAGTTGTAGTAGGACAGGACCATAGGGTCGAGGAAATTGGCTCAGACCAGTTGCCAAGGCATGCACATAACGTACTCCTTAAGAGACAACCTAGAGTCTGCCTGAGGGCCTAGCAACAGGAGCTGTCAGAGTTCCTGGTCACTGTCAGAGGTCCTGGTCTCTGTCAGAGTTCCTGATCATGCAGAGTCTCAGTCAGAGTTCCTGATCATGCAGAGTCTGCCTGAAGGCAGAGAAAAGCTGTCAGAGTTCCTGATCGTGCCCAGCCAATGAGGGACGACCACACAGACTGGATGCTGGGAGGAGGGTATATAAGGCCTTCCCTGCTTTTGAATAAATGAGTTCGTTAATTACCTTCAACAGACTTCCAGAGTCAGTATCGTTGATGTCACGCCTTCTTACTCCCTCCCCCGAGGGAGCCGTTAGGACCAAGCAACAGTAGTGAGCTAGATAATTCTGTAAAAGTCAATAGCAAATGTATAAATATATACAATTTGCTAAAAGATGGTCAGTGTTATGGTCCAGTTTTCTCTTATCACACTTCGTGATGTTATGTTGCCAGCATGATCTTTCAATTTTATATCTTTCTTGAATAACAAGAAAACTTAGCTACACTAAGTCACTGACATTAACCAGAGGGATTTTGTTTTTTGTCTAATGCATTTGTAGGGAATCCTAACACTAGCCATATGCAGAGCCTAGAGACCCACTGAAGATTGTTAAGAAGTTTGAAAGTGTTTTAGGTCCGCTGCTCCTTTAAATCCTCTTGGAACTCCAAGTGCTAGACCACAGGATAACTTTATGCAGTTGCTTCAACGTATTTTTAAAACATAATATTGATTTTTTCCTTGAGTATAGCACTGTCATGCTCTGTTGGGCTTAAATCAACCTTAAAAGGTGTGTTAATCAGTATTTTAATCCTCTAATCCTCTTCACATTTTACCATATTTTGCCTGTGGCATTTTCATAATGAGGTTATAGTCTCTGTCAGATTAGCATAAATTGTTTAATTAATTCTCCTAACATTATTAAAAGCAATCAACTCCATTAATATTACTAAGAATGAAAATATAAACACATCAGAAAAGTGAAACATTAATTGATCTCATTACAGCAATTATTTAAATAAAACACCTCAAATACATAATTTGAGNCTACTTACTGTGTAATTTTCAGGCATGTAACCCAGAAAATTTCAGTTCTACAATTTCAAAAGCTATAGCTGATATATGCAAGTTGTTACCTCAATACATATTTTATTGTCTTTGTCTATGTAATAAATACAAATGCAAATTTATAAAGTACCATGGAAAGTAAAGGAAATAAAAAAATTTAAAGACAAACGTGGTTGACTATTTGAGACTAACAAATTACCGAATTCTAGAAATTTTAAATATTAAAGGATTGATCATATTCAACCAGTAAATTTTTCAAAGCAACTAGAAAAGAAAGTTTAATAACAAAAGTAGGATCCATAAACAAACTCACAGTAAATCCTTGCCTCCTGCTCTGTTACAATTAGTTTGGTTACTGGGTTGTTAATTAATCACTGTCATGATATCNTTTCTCATTAAATATGCAGAAGCAGAGAGCATGTTTATCAAATTGCATCTGAAACAATGTATCTATCACCTATTCTGTTTCAAGCTCCTTAGCTCAGGTATGCAGGAGTGTGGTGAGAAACACAAGATGGGGCTGGGACAGAACAGCTAATGAACATTCAAAAGGTACATATCTGTAGTTCAGATGTTTTTCTATTTTTGACTGAAACAAAGCTGTCTTCCTTCATAGTAATTTAAACTAACAGATAAACAGCAAATATTGATGAGTAAAGTTCCACATAATCCTCTAGGATTTTGGAAGAGTGGCTCACCAGATGAAGTGGTTCCCTACCTTTATGAAATTATGAAGCAGACCTGTTTTACCACAGCTCTGAGGAGGAAGGTGGTGCTGCTGGCCACCATTTCATTTAGTGAGATACCTGCTTAAAGACAGAAAATCCAGTGTATACCACTCATCTCCAGTTCTAACAAACCATATATATATGATGTATATATATATATATATATCATATATAATATTCAAACAAGGAGCATCACTTGAAATAGAAATATGAAATTTAATATCTATAATATGATTACAGAAAGACGAAGACAAATGAATGGCAAAATAAGAAATATGTAGGAGGCAATTTTCCTACAATCTCTCATTTTGTTTTGTTTTGTTTTTCGAGTCAGACTTTTTCTGTGTAGCCCTGTCTCATGCTTCTTAATATCTTGGCATTAACAGCCAATTTTTCAGATTTATTTATACCCTAGGATAACATGAAAACATGGTCTTCTCTCAGACATTCTTAATCCTGACAGGAGGCACATTCCTTCTTTCCTCAGAGACCTTCACTGACTTTCTCAGAGATGAACATGATGCTTTTCCCCAGAAGGAAAGATGGATGAAGCTACCAGGAGTCCCCAGATGCAGTCAGTTTCTCACCTCTGATGCACCCATTGTACAAGGAGGCAATATCAGCTGTCCTTTTGATATCCTGTACAAACTGGTGTTTCAGGAGGCTGTTAATTTGTTAGTACTGTTAAAGGCAATCTGTTGCCTAAATCCATTTTGGCTCTTTTTGTCTTATTGGATAAATCTGTCAATTAGTGCAAACCTAATCCAACAACCATNACAAAACTGCTGTTAAGGAAAACTTTATTGCTTGATATAAATAACACAGTTAATATTTTATAATTTTAAATATTAAGCTTCTGGAGGCAAAGCTATTTGATTAGTAGTTTATCTGTGTGCATATGTGTGGTGAGGTGTGTTTGCTGAGGTCTGTTTGCTTATGTGGGTATCTGTGTTTGTCGGTGATCCATGCATATGCATGTGCAGGTATGTCTGTCCATTTCTATAATGGCTATAAGGGGAAGACATTACTTATCCTCCTCTCAGGCTATGTTCTACTACCATAGGCAGGATCTCTCTCACTGAATCAGAAGCTTGCGATGTCATAGAGGCCAAATGGCCAGTGAGCTGCTGGGACATACTTACTGGTCTCTGAGTTCCAGTACTGGGGTCACCAGCTATGCCTCATGCCTGTCCTTCTACTTATGTGCTGGGTATTTTACCTTGCGGCNTCCTGCTTGCACAGCAAGCACTTTTCCTCATTGAGTTATCAGCAACCCTCCAATCAATGAATCTTTAAGTGTTCAATGTTGCATGTGTACTGCATTGGAACAACACCCACAAGTACAACACAGAATTTGTATTAAATTCACAGTTTCCTGTGCAGCACTGCCATCAACTATTTCATATCTTGTCCCACCTTTGCCAAACACTTACTTGTTTATGTCATTATCCTATGTTCTATAGAATTTTGTACTAATGGAATCATATAGTATGAACTGTGTGTTTCTGAATCATTTTAGTTAGCATGATTTATGTTCAGACATATNGGCAATTGTGCCCTTTATTTCTGGATAGTATCATAATGTACTGATATATCACAATTTGTCTGTGATTTCAAAATTGGGAGATATTTGCATTGTTTCAGGTATTCAACTAATATAAAAAATCTTATATTAGAAAACAAACTTGTATGGCTATATAAGCTTATTTTTCCTTAGAGAGCACACATGAGTTAGATGGTGGATTTTTAAATATACATACCACAGATGAACCATTTACAAAGTAGATGACTCACTCTGCATGATTAGCACAAATGTATGATAATTCCAATTAGTGCAACATCCTTGTCAACACTTGGTTTCTTCAGATGTTTAAAATCTAGTTAATTAGTTATTCTAATGGATAGGTAGTGACATCTCCTTGTGATTTTAACTTGAATTTCCCTTGTTAGTAATGATATTGAACACATAGTTCACCTGTTCCTTTTCTATCTGTACAGCTGTCTTTGTAAAGTTCTTATTGAAGTCCTCTTCTGAGAATTCCTCAAGTTTGTAGATAAACAAATGTGCAATTCTTGACAACACTTCACACTATTTTTTTTAACATTTTTAGAAGTTTTCCATTCTGTGATCCCAATGATTCTCACATTTGACTATCTGAAATCCTTAAAATGTGGAGCTGTTTAGCCATTTTAAGTTTGAAATCATTTTTTGTTCTTCATATTATCACAGCTCACTGTTATTTGATTCTATGGTCTGATTTTGACAGCTTTTACTTGTACTTTATTATTTAGTTAGAGATGAGTTCTCATTATGCAGTTCATANTGGCCTTGAATTTTTACCTTCTTACTCCAGGCACTAGCATTATAGTTCTTGTATAAGGATACTCTAGAGGAATAGGATTATAAAATCAATCTATATACGTTAAAAAGTAATTTATTACAGTGGCTGATAGGTTGTAGTCCATGTAGTCCGGACAATGGCTATCTCCTCATGGACAGGCCAAGAATCCTATAGTTGTTCAGTCTATGAGGTTACGCGTCTCAGTTGGTCTTCAGTAAATATTGGATTCTGAAGAACTAGGTTCGAATGCCAATGAAGGAATGCCTCAGCAACAGGACAGATAAACTTGCCAGCAACAGTGTAAGCAAGCAGACAAAAAGAAAAAGCTTCCTTCTTCCATGACTATTTTATGCAGATTGCCACCAAAAGATGGGAACCCTATTTACGGTAGGTCCTACCATCTCAAATAACACAATCAAGAAAAAATGCTTCAACCCTATGGAAATTCCTAGATATGACAGGCTATTTCCAAGTCTCTTGGCTACTCCCCACAATAGGGTAAGGCCCTATTGCTGAAGACAATAACTAACACACAAAAGTCAACCTGGTGCCTAACTAGAAGATTCATACGTACAGACTATTATTCCTGGTACTGGAATGTACCCTTCATACAACCAAAGGAAAAGGTAATCATAAATCTATCCCAGTACAAACCCTGCAACCTACAACAGTGTCCTGCCCAAAAGACAAACTGGTATGATAGAGGAACAAATGCTATGGGAGTAACCAACCTTCTTAAAAGTTGGATTTAGGGCGTAAACCAAGATGGAACCCCAGCTTGCCAAGAAGCTGAGACTATAGAGGTCAAGGACCTAGAGGAAACCCTAATATTAATGTTCTGTTAAAAGAAACCAAAAATACAATGACTCTTAATGACATATTGCTATATCCATAGATCAGTGCCTTGCTCAGCTATCGTCAGTACATGGGAGCTAACACAGAGACTCAGAACTGAACATTGTAGAAAGAGTGAGAGACTTTAGAGCACTCAGTCCACAATGGAATGTCTTCATCAAAGTCTTCCATTAAGGCTCAGAAAAGATTGTAAGAGGCAGAGTGATGGAGGATGGGGTGTTAATGCTGAGAGGGGAAGTTGACACAGGTTAGCACTCCAAATCAAGAAGCTATCAGCAATTGATACCAACTGCCAAAGAGAAAATCAGTTTTCTCCAGTAGAGTATCATTGGCATAGGACTGACCCTTCAGGGCAGGCCCCATGCCCAGGAATAGTTGGCCAACAGAAAACAAACTCAATGCTATTTTTGTGGACTTTTTGTCTCATATTGCTGAGTTTGGTCATTTGTTGTCTTATTTGTCTTTTGCTTGTTTATTTTTATTATTATATTCTCGTTTTTATGGGTTTGTTTTTGTTTTGTGAGTGTTTATTTTTATGTTTGTTTGTTTTAAAGAATAGAGAAAGAGAGAGAGAGCATAATATTAGATAGGTAGGAAGGTGGAGGGATTTTGAAGGAATTGAGGAAAGGAAAAACATGATCAAAATATATTTATGAAAAAAATTGTTTTCAGAAAACAAGAAAAATCTCTCACAGATGTACCTAGCTCCTTAGTTTTGGTGAATTGCATATGTAGTCAGTTAACAACCACATTTAGCCACCACAGTTGTGTATTACCACATATAGCAAGTAGTAAAATATTATTGATAAAATTATTTCTCTTAGATATGTGAATTAAACACCTCTTATATTATATTGTCTTTCTATCATAGTCAGTTTCCTCTCCCAAACTGAACAAATAAAGATATTTTATCCTTCACTAGGGTTCCATTTTGCAGGCCCAATTTGACCTACTACATAAATGAGACTACTGGATTTCAAACTTGTATTTCATGCATTCTTTATACTAGAACCTTTAGAATCATTTCTGTCTGTAACTCTGTTTCTCTCTCTCTCTTTCTTCTCCCTTTCTGTTTTTCTCTTAGTTTTTCTCTGACTCTGTCAATTAATTTAGGTTTTTAAAATAATAGAAATAGTATATACTTGTGTGTGCCAAAACATTTTTAATTCATTAATTAAAGGAAATTGCAATATTTAATTTTTACTGCCTGAAGTTCTTGAAAATAGAAACAAACTGCATGAAGTATGTATTGTTTCCAGAAAATTTAATGGGTATTTTAATGTAATATGCAGCATAATTTCTCTTACTTTATATACTTATGGTGTATATTCTTGAATTCTATTTAATTATACATGTAAAACAGTCATACTTTCTCTATTAAAGAAAACTTATCTGAATAACTCAGATTAACATTCGGCTATTAAACTATAAGTCTTATTTGGCTGTATTTGTCATTAATGTNACCATTAATGTCTTACCAATTTATTGTGATATTTAAATTTACTATTCTTTACAAATGCTCAGAAAATCTTCTTAAAAATCTATTGGACTTTTAGAGAAATCTGAAGGAAATGCTTTCTGTACATTTTTGTCTATGTTGAAAGGTCTCTTTGTTAAATGTTAACTCAAAAACACAAAAAAAGAAGCCATTAAAAGCAGCATACTATTTCTACTTACTCTGTTACTGAATAAANTTGCATAGAATACAAACAANATCTTTTCATTCAAGGAATTTTTTACATCAAGCCAATATTCAGTGAAACTTTCAGGAATTTATCTGTTAAAACTTGAAATGGTGAAGAACATAAATAAATACATGGACACATGCTTTTTTTTTTAATTGAAAATAGATTTTTCTCTCTTACAATATATCCTGACTACAGTTTCCCATCCTTCCCTTTCTCCAAGCTCCCTCCACCTCCTCNCTCCCCAAGGTCTACTCCCCCTCCATTTTCTTTCAGAAAAGAGCAGGGTTCCAAGAGAAAACATCCAAACACAACAAAAGAGGGATACCATAAAACAAGGCAAAAGCATCACATCAGGGCTGGACAAAGCAAACCAAGAAAAGTAAAGGGACCCAAGAGCAGGCAAAAGAGTCAGAGAGATACCAACTCCCACTGCTAGGAGTCCCCCCAAAACACCAAGCTAACAGTCATAACATATATAGACAGAGGACATGGTACGTTCTTGAGAATATAGAAAGCTGCATTGTACTGTGATTTATAATAGAGTTCATTTCTGACTTGAATTTTGGATTCTCAAGGCTGTGAGAGCATCACTTTTCTTGGTAAAGCAGTAGAATACTTGACAGTTGTCGGAAAGGATTTCTATGAGTTTTTCCAAATAAAAGAATTAATTCTTTGATCTTTGTCCAAATGATCTCAGATCAAAAGTGTTAGGAAAGTGAATAGAAATGAAAGATAATTTTCTTTTGAAAGGTACTAATAATTGAGGTTGAAATGATAATAATTAATTCTCTCTGGTGTCTTGAATCAAAACTATAGAGTAGCTGACTTTGAACTTTGAGAATTTAAATAATATTTCAACATTCCATTTTTTGTATTTTGATTACTAGATGCAATACTTGTACTTACTAGCATTAAGTCCATTGAACAATATTCTTTGCAGTTATTTGTAATATACATGTAGTAGTCAATTAAAATACACTGTCTATTATTTGTCTGAATTGCTTTTCTAATGCTGAGATTCAGGAAGTATTTGTGTGTTTTGGAGCCATGTCCTTTATCAGAAACTTGTTTTGTAAATATTTTCTCCCAAT
Source organism: Neotoma lepida (assembly GCA_001675575.1). NCBI lineage: Eukaryota > Metazoa > Chordata > Mammalia > Rodentia > Cricetidae > Neotoma > Neotoma lepida. The sequence continues at coordinate 10,644 of LZPO01087998.1, read as the reverse complement.
ATGGCCTTTCATTTTCATAACAATGTCTGTTGTGACTTGTTTTTCCAATTTTTTAAACGACATTTTTTTTCATGCTAAGCCTGGANTTCTTTGCTCAATATCAGTTGTTTATCTCTGTGTAGGTCTACTTCTGGACTTCTGTCCCATCCATGTATTAATGTGCCTGTCCCTTGTGCATTTTTTGGTAAGGTGTGTCTGTTCATTCACTAATATTATCCACTTTCCTACTGTCTCCTAACCACTTTTTAAATTAAATAATATTGTTTCCATAAATTTACTGTTTTTTGTCTGTAACACACTGGCAAATCTGGTTATGTGGTTTGATGAAACTTATGGTGGAAATGGATTGAATCCATAGGTCAAGATAGGAAGAACCAATAATTAATATTAATGGATCTCAATTCATAAGCATGAATATTTCCCAATTATTTCTATGGGCTGTTTCCAAAAGTATGTTACAACTCATTTACACTGTTTATTTCTAGCTCAATTCTCCTATGGTCTTCAACATACACTGTATGATTTCTACAACATTCCATGTTTAGGCCTAGGTTACGATCTAGACCATCTCTCAGTGGTAAAAATTTCGTTAGTGCCTGCAAAGATTATTTTTATATTGTTAGGAGAAATTCTGTTATTTAATAAGATTCATACAATTTAATTTTCCAAGTTATATAATTTTTTATAGAATAATAGCACTAGAATTAGAAGATTAACATTGTTATTTATTTAATGATAGAACATATATTACTATTATAAGATCAATTGAGATTTTGAAAGACAGAATATAATGTTTTATTTTAATGCAACCTAGAAATATTTATTCCAGTATGTGTCACTGGAGCTCACAGGACAGACAGTAAATAAAAATGAAAAAAATCCTCTTTTATAATTTGATTGGAGGAAAAATAAAAGAGATGTGATAATGATAGTATATCAATATTTATGGGAAAATTACAGAAAAGTCCCACTATGATTTGAAAGTTATCTGAAGATCAGTTCAGCATTTCAGAAAACTTGGAACGTTGAAGTGGTTATCTTCTGTAAGTTCTTGAGTTCCATAGGAAAGTCATTTAAAGAACAAAAGCATAACCTGCACCTGCCTAGATGATCCCATTAGTCTTTTATAATGACAACTAAAGTTTTCCTAATAATCCACCAACATTTCTTGTACTGTTAAATGTGCCCTTTCATGAATTCCTCTCCTACTTTCATGTCAATTTGAATATATATTAAATTGTTAAATATTAGCCTCTCATTTGCCATTCTGAATGTCAGCTACAAGATCCTTAAGTATCCAGAGGTCATTAATGTTAAAAAGAATAGGTTCTTACAGTGATTCTATTTGAGACTTATTTCAAAAAGTCAGCTGCAAGATACTTAAAATTTCATGTGCCTTGCTTTGAAATATATTTCATCTTTTTGTATTCTGTTCTTCCTTAAAGTCACACAAAAACATTTTTTCCAATTTTACTATTTATGTTTTAATTGTTTATAAGCAGTTTAGAAATACCTCCCCTAGTTTACAACTAGTGTAAATCTGTTGTTTTTAAGAGGGAGAAAGATGTTTATCATAATTAGAAGTCTTTAAAACATGTATTATTAAAAACTACATATGTACAAGTATAGAAAACAGACCTTAGTAAAATAAGAAATTTAATTCATTAAAACTTCACAGTGATGAGACTACGAAATGCATAAACTATTTAAAAAACTAAACCAAAGAAACAAAAAACTCTCATTCCTTTCACCTAGACCAAGTATTGATTCAGAAACCTTAGGATGACAGAACTATAAGGAAACTCTAATTTCAGTCACTCGTCCTGTTTGGAAATAAAGATGAACAGCATTTTTCAAAGACTATCCAGCAGTTCATAATAGAAGTGATGTTTTATTCAAACACCTCATTTCCTTTGCTATATCTTTGAATGTTGTTCATTTCATTAAGTTCAGCATCTTTATTCAATTATCATTTGGAGAAGTGTTTGTACAGCATTGAACTTGAGCCCAGAATGGCAGGTGGCTAAAAATTACCCATGACTAATGTGACTATTGTTCTCCTTAAAATAACACTCAGAATACAATTTTTTCAAAATTTAGTTTCTCCCACTAATGTTACAAGCTCCTTAGTACTAATATCAATATTTTCATGGAATCAGAACAGAAACTCAGCTTTATTGACTTTATAAGAGTCAAGTATTGTCTCATAAAACTTAATGACTTGTAAATTAATATTTGTTTCTCATTTATTCTAGGTGCTGTCGCAGTTTTCCATTTTTATGTTATTTATACAATTATACAATTGTTATAAATTATTATTATACTATTGTTATACAATTATAATAGGTCATATTCTATTTTCCCATGGGTATAAATCAGACTTCAATCATAAGTGTTGAAAATTGTTCAATATTTCCTTTATTTTGAGAAAAGAAAATGAGCCATCAAAAATAATAATTATTATGTATATGTACTTTCTTAGTTAGGGTTTTTATTGCTGTAAAGGGACATCATGACCACAGCAATGCTTATGAAGGAAAACATTTAATTGGGTAGTTTACAGTTCAGAGGATCAGTCCATTATCACCATGATGGAACATGGCAATGTGTAGGCAGACATGGTGCTGTAGAGGTAGCTGAGAGTTCTACATCTTGTGCAGTCAATATGAAGTGTTCAATCTTACTGGACATGGCTTGTACATATATGAGACCTCAAAGCCCACCTTCACAGTGATACTCTTCCTCCAACAAGACCACACTTACTCCAAAAGACCACACCTCCAAATATGGCCACTCCCCTTAAGGGTCATTTTCTTCCAAATCATTACATATTTTAATTATCACTAAAAAGTTGATGGGCATTTAGACTAATTAATATCACCGTGAAATGTCATTTCCCTGAAAAGAAAAATAAAGTTATAAAATTTGCAGGTAAATGGGGTGCCTTGAATAAATTATATTCAGTAAAGTAACCTAAACAGATATGTTCTTTGCTATTTGTGGATCATAGCACTGACTCTCTGACTGTGTGCTTAACTTGAAGTACCACTAGAAGGTAGAAAAACAGAAGAAGTCATTTGGAGAAGAAAACCTTAGGGAATGAGAGATAGCAGAATAGAGAAAATATAAAAATATGATCATACTGGGATTTAGGTATGTTTCGTGGGGAAGAAGTAGGAATAAAGGAGATGAGTCTATGGGGGGGGGTTAACAAAATGAAGAAAATATTAGAAAGCCCTATGGAAATCTCCCCTCTTGATATCACATTTTAAAATGCACTTAATATGAAAAAAGAAGACTTTGATGAGAGATATTCTTCATGGCTGGTAAAAGCTGCTCTCAGAAGCTATAGGTAATTAAACAAAAGGCTCTGTGTCTAGAGTGGGATACACCTTTATGAATTGTTGATCAAGAAGTTCCCAGGGGTCNNCCAAATGATATAGACTCATGTCATTCCTCTTGGTATCCCACTAAAATTAGATGGTAAGATGTTATTGCTGAAGACACCACACATCTGACTTTCATAATGTGGAGAAAACATGTTAGAATGAAGGTTAAAGCTACCTCCCTGTTGGCTATCTTTAATATTCTCAGGGAACACTGTGAAACCTTCTGGAAGAGTAAAGGCACTAATGATCTTTCCAGGCTGTGTATCCACAAGACAAATCTTCCAGGTACAATGTGGCTACATGTTCAGTAAGGGCAGTATGATATGGGATAACCAACTAGTCTCTGATTTGTTTTCAACCTGCTCCATAAGAATGAGTCCATGCTCTCAAGGAAATGAATAATGATGTTTAAATAAATTGGTGCAATATCAAACTGCCTTCTAAATATATTTAAACAAAAACAAACACTATTGTCAGCCTTGATCAAAGAAGCTTCTCTTTCCAGTGAACAATAGAGAATGAAATAATGTATCACTGCACAAGGTACTGTGAATAGTGATGGATAAATTCTCAGCCCTAAACAAGACCTTTAGACTATCTTCTCTAAGTTTCAGAAAATACTGCAGAAGAGGGAATGAAAGAATGTAAGAGAAAGAAGATAAAGGAAAAGGCTACAAAAATGTCATTTTCTAGGCAAGACATGGATGATGCATTCCTAAACTCACAAACAGTATCTGCAGATTCACACACTGGGTTGGCAGAAGAATGGGCCTTTAGTAGTCAGACATAGACAGAGGAGGAACTCTGGAGGTTCTACTCCTCACTGATAAGTTATTTGCTACTGATAGATTCAAAGAACATGGAAATTACCACCTCTGCTTGTATTAATTTATCTTCTATTCTTGTGATAACCATGACCAAAAGCAATTTAGGGAAGAAAGTGTTTATTTCACCTTATAGCTTATATGAAGGAAAGTCAGGGCAGGAATTGAAGATACCATAGAAGAATGTGGCTTACTGGTTTGTTCTCCATGGATTGCTCTGTCTGCTTTCTTATGGAACTAAGAACCACCTGCCCAGGGCTAGCACCACCTCCAGTTGGCAGGACATTCCTACATCAATCATTAATATCAAGAAAAGGTCCTCCCAGCACTCGGGAGACAGAGGCAGGCGGATCTTTGTGAGTTCCAGGCCAGGCTGGGCTACTGAGTGAGTTCCAGGAAAGGTGCCAAAGCTACACAGAGAAACATTGTCTCGAAAAACAAAACAAAACAAAACAAAAAAACAAAACAAAACAAACAAAAACAAAAAANAAAAAAAAAAGAAAGAAGGACAAGGTCTTATAGACTTACCTCCGGGCTATCTGATGGAGACCTTCTCTAAACTGAGGTTCCTCTTCCCAGAGATCTGTATCTTGTGTCAAGTTAACAAAAAGAACCAGTTGGGAAGTTGTGAACACACTGATGACACCAGCAGGGTTTAATAGACATTTTCAATCCGATATTAACACAGATCCATGGTTAAGCATTTCTTAAGGTCCCATTTATCTATTTGAAGGAACTGGTATTGAACCCAAGGAATCACACATGGTAGAAAATCCTCTACCACTGAGCCACATTCTCATTTAAGTGTCTTGATCAGAACATTGTCCAACTGAAAGAAATGATTTNGCTTCCTGACATTTTGCTTCTAATTTTGTATACTTTCCTCCCCCAAGTACCTGGTTTTAACAGCAATGAATCTTTTCTGATGAGATATATTGAATTGAAATATTTAACAATATAAAATGTATAATATATTTCTGATCACCAGCTATGATGATGGTTGCTGTGGCAATATCAACTATAAGAAAAATTATAAGAGTAACCAATGGAGAATATCTTAGATACCACAATATCAGGTCACACACAGCACGTGTCCTATTATACTCCACTGTCAATAATTGACATTGTACTCTATACCTTTCTTTTATAAAATCACTTTTCTATTATTTCTAACAGAATCTTTCAAGAGGAAGTTGGGATATGTTGGTTTTAAGCATGATCTAGAGTGACATTTGCTTCAATGAGTGGCAGTGATCTACAGAGCTACAGCAAAGCAGCAAATACATATGGGAGAAATAAGCTGTAAAAACTTGGAAGTAGAAGTATTTCCAGAAAGCTTTTTCTGTCATGTGGTTTTTGAGTTTGTAAAGACATTCAATTATAGAAACTTACCAAATGTTTAATGAATGAAAAGATAAAAGTGAGTGTCAATTTGAAACAATGAACATAATTAGATTCCAAGGGTTGGGTTAATTGAATTTCCTTGGGCTATTAAAAAGAACCAGAATCCAGGAAATCAGAGGTTCAGTTCAAATTTAACTCATGTTTAGTTCATAAGCCATTTGCTGCCTCGTCACTTTCTTCCAGGAGGCATTTTTCAAAAGTGAAGGATGGAGAAGCAGTTTTGAATGTAAAGTATTTCATAATGTATTACCTATAAGTATATGCATTTCAACTTACTTTCTTACTTTAATATAAACAGTATTGAAAATAGAACCTGCTACAACAGAATTTAACAGAATGCTGCAGTAATGTGTATGTAGTCTCAGCTCCATATAGTGATAACACTCTGTGTGCACTGAAAGGATTTAACAGACCAACCACTTTCTTTCTTTAACAATTTTAAGAAACTGTATTAGTGCTCAAATATATATGTATATATGTACATATATATATAATATATGTACATATATATATTATAACTGTAAATCTTAAAGTTCTACACATGGCATAATTGACAATAACATCATTTAAATTAACAATAGAGTTTCCTTTGTGTTTAGTTGTTGCTGTCAGACACCTGGGCCTTTCCAGCTAAGGTAACAAAACAAATTGGCTATCACCACAAGAATACAAAANAAACTGAAACATGACTGAAAAATTGTGAAAGTTATGCATGCAGTTAATTTTACATGTTTAAGTATTATGATATAAAATATATACTGGGAAATAATTGTTTCTAAAACCCGTACTTTGACCATACAACCATTTTCAAAGTACTATGAATGATTGAAATTTTGGAAAGATAAATTCATAGGTAACTGTGGACCTTTGTTCATAGTTGAAAACTAATATTATTTTGATAAATGTTCAAAAAAATCTCTAATTAGTGAAAAATGAATGGCTTTGTCTGAAAATGTCATACAGCTAAATTTTTCTTGTTGTCTTCCTACAGAGACAGTTAAAAAGATAAAAATGTAATATTAAAGGTTGGCTATAAATTAATAAATTTTGTTGCAAATATCACAAGAAAATATGCATAATTTACCCATAATCCAAAGATCTCAAAAAAATGGAACTCAAAGACCACAGAGTTGGGAACATTACCCAAATTTTCTTTTTTGGGAATGTGGCATCAGTGGACTCACCTTGGGTCAGAATTTTTGTTAACTAACCTTTGTTCAAATTGGAACATGTAATTCCCAGATGGAATTACTCCTAACTGTTCGTAATCACCTGGCTTGAACTATAGTGAGTACATGGTGGGGTGTTCAAAGGGTTAACTCCACTCACATGGTACGCACGGTAATCTCCAGAACAGTACAATTCAAATCGCACAAGGTAATCATCCACACAGGTTTATTAACTCCAAACTCTGAACTAGCTGCACTTCAGCATCCAACATCCCTGAGAGGGCCTAAGGCAATGGTTAAAAAATGAAAATCTGTAAGGATGTGTATTTAAGGAAAATTAACACTTTTCTCTAANTAATTATTTTATTAAACAGAGATAAAAGCAACCATGTGGATTCATTATCAAAAGCTTTACAAAATAAATTAAAATATAAGAAAGATTTTTTTAAATCTGAAATGAACTAAAGAAATATATTATCAAATATCTCAACTTAGTTTTTGGTTACTCATTTTATTAGCTTAGGATTTGCATGAGATTCTTAAATTACTATAATTTATGAAGTTGATAATTTTAATTAAGTTACTTATTTTAAATAAAAGTCTGTAGTAAAGAACTTGGAAATAAAAAATAAATAAATATGCAGAGAGATTAGCTAGACAAACTAAGACACTAATTTTTTGTTTTATTTTGTTTTGTAACTATGGGGTTTATGCACCATATGTATACAGTATTCAAAAGGATCCTTCTGAACTGGAGTTACAGATAGTTGTGAACCACCATGTGGGTGCTGGGAATTGTGCCCAGGACTTATCACTTCAATTAATTATTTTGAGTAAAATAAATAATAAGAAAAACAGGAGTAATAACGTGGTGTAAACTTAAACAAGTTGTCAAAAGGGTAACAATTCTAATAAATGTGAGACTATCCACATGGTTGGTTTTCTTCACTATCATTTTACACTATCTAAATCAGACCATGAAATGCGAACCATAAATGCCAAGAGGAGGTCAAAGGGGGTTGTAAGTTAAGAAATACATACATACTAATGGACTTTCTTGCAATGTTTGGTTAGAGTGACTCTAAGTCTGTGTTTGCCTGGACATTTCTTTTCCTCTATTAATATAATTAACCATGCTTAACAGGGTCCTTTTTTTCTCAAATTCTCTGAGTTTGAAAAGTAAACTCCTATGATATTTCATGAGAAAAATGTTTGTATTGTTCTACTACAAGCTTTATTTCAACTGAAGANAAAAAATAAACCTGAAGTTCAAATTAAGGTTAATATATAGCACCTTTATTTTATTATTTATGAAATGACCATTATAATTTATGATATGTCAAAGTACAATAAGATATATAGACTATTTTGTATTCATGTAGGTAGAAATTATTCAGTGATCTTGTGGGAAATATTGGTTCACTATTGAACACCTTTCTTACATATCTTATACATGAGGGCAGCACTCACTGACACACCTTATTTTTAGTTAGTGATAAAATAAGTAGCACATATATAATTACAGAATAAAGTCCTTGAAGGAAAGAACCATCATAATTTCAATAATATCACTCTAAAATACTAAGGAANTATGAATTGATATCAGTAATTGATTGTGTCATTTAAGGCTAAATGGTAAGTTGTGTGTGTATANACATATGTGTTTATGTATGTGTATNTATGTATCCCTTTTACAACCCTTATGTTATCATTTTCCAATCTGTATTCTGATGATCTGGATGTTTTTATACATAAGGATACTGTCAGAAACACAGGAAAAGTCAGCCTTGTTATTCTGGGACACAAGTTAATGCTGCTTTTATACAGCACAAAAGGGAAATTTGAAAAGATTATATCTGGAAGAGGTAAACTAGCTATGTAAAAATTTAACTATAAGATAAGTGTTGGCACAATCTTTTTGTACACTTTGTAAAGATGTGCCTATGTTCTTACTCATTTGCCTAAGGAACCTTCTGATTCATTTAATAAAGAGCCTAATGGCCAATAGCTAGGCAGGAGAGGATAGACAGGACTTTCGGGAGAGATAGGTACTCTGGGAAATAATCTGAGGTGAGGGATTTGCCAGCCAGAGAGGGAGGAAGTTGAAAATATGATACTGAGGAGAGGTAATGAACCATGTGGCAGAATGTACATTAATATAAAAGGGTTAATTTAAATTTTAAGAGCTAGTTGGGAACAAGCTTAAGCTAAGTCTAAGCTTTCATAACTAATAAAAAGTCTCTATGTCAGTATTTGGGAGCNTGCAGTCCAAAGAAAGACCCGTTACAGATATGCTGAAGAAGAAAGCTAGTCATTAACATTTCAGTAGGTGCAGGGTTCTTTTGTGGCCCCACAGCATCTATATAGACCTCTAGAAAATTCCCAAGTTACTCAAGTGGTCTATTTTCAATTTAAATCCAAGCAATACAAAGAAGATCTTTAGAGATTTGTGCCAGGATCTCCTGGGGTGTAATTTTTGAACTCCTACCATTATCATTTTTAGGTTGGAAACGAAACAGATTATTGTATTATGCACAACCATAAACACATTTCTCCATTGTATTGAAATACTATTAACAGAAAGTACTCATTGATTGGTTTTTCTAGTTCATAGCTACACATTGTCTATCTTTCTAAAGATGGTATTTAATTTCTACTTTACTAAGTTAAGATTTTCATTTAAGAGGCTTTATTTTAAAACACTATACATTTTATACAAATATATACATAAATGCATATATAATATATATTTATATATGCATATATACTAAATGTATTTAGGGGTATTATCTTGATAAATTAATATGTACATAATAACTCTTAATTAAGACTTGAAGTACTTCAATCATGCTTTAAATTTTTATTTATTAATAAAAATGGAGTCTTTCCATTAATGTCTTCCACTTTTATGTTTGCTTTTCAATGCTACCAATAATCATACAGGCCTAGAAATCAATAAGGAAAAAGTAGGCAGTAAATGGAAACAGAATTGCAAATGGAAAAGACCAGGGCTTGCCACTCTTCCTAAGTTGAACATTCACATTTCAAAGGAGGCACAAGAATTACCTAGCATGGACCAGCAGAAACAGTGTAAACTCCTTGAGATTAGGATTCATGCTATTCCATGCTGCACCTAAAAAAAAAACCACTTAACCAGAAGCAAATGAATTTGGTTGTTCCTATTATTCCGTCATTTTCGTTACATTTGAATATCTCCATTTTTGTCTCACAGTATTCTTTTGCAGTAAAAACCCTTTCAACACGGATAGAGAAAAGCTCACCATACCTCAGCCCTATGAAAGAAGTACAGGAAATTAAGGAATGCTGAGATTGGGAGAAACAGCACACCAGTTGGTTATCCCATACCAATGAGCATCTCTGAAAATGTATACATTCAAATTACGCAGGTTGTATTTATGTATTTATTGTGTATTTTTAAACAAACTCATGATGTATATGGCAGCAATTAAGGGAAAAAAAAAGACCATGAATTAAGTCTACTTAGATAATACTCACAAATAAGTGAATATACAGCAAATTTATCTTTCTGGGTCTAAAGTAGCTCATTCCAGATTATTTTTCTTGCTCCATTCATTTACATGATAATTTCATACTTTCATTTTTTAATGCTGAGTAATATTACACTGTTTAAATATACCACATGTTCTTTNTCCTTGGATCCCTTGATGGATATCTAGGTTGTTTCCAATTTCTGGCTATTATGAATACAACAGCAATGGACATGGTTGAACAAGTATCTCTGTAGTAGGATGAAGCATCTTTAGTTTATTCTTTCAAGAGTGGTATAACTGGATCTTGAAGTAGACTAATTCCCAGCTTCCTGAAGAACCTTCACAC
>LZPO01087997.1:31527-41972 GCA_001675575.1 Neotoma lepida | reverse complement strand
AATCAGTGTGTTGTTCACACATCATCATGGAAGGTTTCTCTTAAAGAATATACAAAACATATGTAGACATACTGCTAGACATTCTACAGTGAGTCAGAGATCCTGAACACTCAGCTCTAAATGAGATCTTTCTATTGAATACTGCCCCTCCATTGCTCAGGCAAGCCTGCAGAAGAGGAGGTGGAAATAGTGTAAGAGCCACAGGAGTGGAAGATACCAAGAAAACAAGGCCCTCTAAATTAACATGGGCCAATTTCATATGAACTTAGAGAGAATGACGCAACAAGCACAGGGACTGCACAGGTTTGTACCTAGTTTTCTGTGTACAAATTGTGGCTTCCAGTTTAATTGTTTTATGGGATTCCTAAGCATGACTATGAGTTGATCTCTGACTATTATGCCTATTATTTGACTCTTTTTGTTCTGCTGTTTTGTCTTGTAAAACTTCAATGTGATATTTGTTTTATATTACTACAATTTATTTTTATGTTTAAAAATAATCTGTTGCTCAAATCTTAAAAGGCCTTATTAATAGAAAACCCAGAAACAGATATTGGGGTGAAAGATGAAAGATCAGAGAGACAGAACAGCCAGCCACTAGTTCTTACCTCTGTGAAATCCTCAGTCTATACAGAATGAGTTCATGACTGCTGGTGAAATTGAAAACTGGTTCCCCAACAGGACTGCCAGAATTTTGTCACAAAGGAATAAAGTGGATGGACAACAGAGCTTGGTGTACTTAGATTACTTTCCCTCAGATTATCCTCACNATTTGTAGAATCTCTTCTGGAGACCCTGGGAAGGAGACTATTGGAGGCTGGACCCCTAATAGTTTCCATTAATGAGGCACTTAATGTTTCTTATATTCTCTTCTATTAAGCATTTTAACATTAACATTGTTAAATTGTGTTGGCAAACCAGCACATGTTCAGAGTACATCATCTACCCTTGGATTTATATTCAGGAGGCAGACACATGAGAATCATGAGTTCAAATATATCCCTGAGTCATTACTGGTATCCAAGACAGGATAAATAACAAACAGCAAAATATCTCAAAGTTATATGTGAAAAATGAAAATCAAAACCAGGAAGAACAACCCACACCCCTTTCACATACAGCCTTACTTGAAAAGTATGATCACACACTACCTGCTATTTAAATAAACAACAGACCACTTAGATGATGGGGATCCCATTCTATACATTACAAAAGAAAAATGCCTATCACTAAGTAAAAGCACAATAGATGATATACAAAAGCCTCAGAACAAATATAAAGACCACAAAATAAACTTCACTAAATGGATTTGCCACATATATAACACACTTGAGTATCTACCTCAAATGTTTCAAAATAGAAACAATACAGTGATCTCCACCATCAATCTTGAGTGAACATGGTAATTTACTTCCTTCAAGGCTATGATGACAAATAAATGTGATTTTTCTTTCTTGAATCTGAAGACAACTATGATGTCTAAAGTCTTTACCAAATCATTCACATGAATAGGGTTTTTGTCTTGTATGTGTTTGTTCCTATTTCCTGACTTCAAAATGNTACAAATAGGCTTTAAATAATTACAGCACTAAAGACATGGGTAGGAAGTTAAGAAATGTTCATTCCCAGGCTAGAAAGATGGCTCACAGGTTAGAGGACTGGCTGCTCTTCCAGAGGTCCTGAGTTCAATTCCCAGCAACCACATGGTGGCTCACAAGCATCTGTAATGAGATCTGGTGCTCTCTCTGGCTTGCAGGCAGAACACTACATATATAATAAATAAATCTTTAAAAACAGAAGAAATGTTCATTCTTAGGAACAGGGTATAATTCTAGACAACTTCTTGTAATTCCCGCTACAAGATCCAAGGGTCTAACATTCTCAGGAGCTAGAATGTACAATCACATAGCCACACAAACAAACAGTGACATCACAAAATTACAATTGAAACAATTCTTTAAACAAACAATTTTTCATGAAGGTTTTTCTCTTGTAAGCATTCATTCCTATAACAGGTATTGAGGCATCTAAGGGCTTGTAGAGTTTTTCTTCATCATGAATTGAATCATGTAACAGAAAGGTAGCATGTACACTTGAAGTCATAGAAATCAATTCTTCTAAGTTGGTGGTATCATTGGGAATATTTAGGAGATGCTTCCCTAGTGGAGGAAATATGCAACTGAGTGTAGGCTTTGAAAATTTACATCAACACACCATTTCTAGTTCCCACTCTCTTATTCATGCTGCAGGTTAAGGATGTGAGTTCTTAGCTTCCTGCTTTAGCTGCCATATCTGACACTTGTTGCAGTGCCACTTTCATGATGATAATATATCCCTTTGAAACCAAGGGTCAAATTAAACTCTTTTATACACTGACATAGATTATATGACAACAACAAAAAAGAAACTAATATAAATTCATAAATTTTATACCTGAATTAGTTATTTCATGTAACTGAAGAGAAATATAAAATCTAAAAGGTTACATTATCATTTAAGTTCATAGTGCATGTGTTACAGCTCTGGAAGTAAAGGTACCCTGACTGTCAGAAGTCAGGTTATACCTGAAGATGTGGAAGGAAAGGTATCCTAGATACCTACAGTTCTGAAGAGAAAGGTATCCTGACTTTCAGAAGACAGGCTATACCTTCGTCTGTGAAGGGAAGATATCCTGGATACCTACAGCTGTGAGGAGAAAGATATCCTGAGTGTTGGAAAGTCTGGCTGTACCTGAAGCTATGGAGAAAAGGCACCCTGGATACTGATAGCATGAAGAATAGGTGCCCTGACTCAGAAGTCAGTCTATACCAACAGCCAAGAAGGGAATGTATCCTGGATAACAACAGCTGCATGGAAAAAGTGGTCCTGACTGTCAGGAAGTCAAGCTACACCTGAAAATGTATTCCAGTGGGGCATAGTCTCCCCTCAGGATGTCACAATCCTACTCCTGAGACAGAGCCATTACAACTGGGCTCCCCTACACTATGCTAAGAGTTTCCCAGCAGAGATGTCTATTCCTTTTCGCTTCGATTCCATCAGGGAGTTTCCCAGCAGAGATGTCAATTTCTTCTCAGCTTCATCCAAAATAGTTGTTTCTTTGCTTCACTCAAGTAAGGGGGAAAATGCTGCAGAAATGTAGCAGTCTCTGGCAAAACGTTGGTACTTCTGCTCTGCTACTTTAAGGGAATTTGCCAGCAGAGGTGTCCATTGCTTCTCTGCTCCACACCACTAGGGAGTTTCTGATCTGCTCTAGTGAAAGGTCTTCACCCAAAACCCATTCAAGACATTTATCGNGGAGGGGGGAATCCAGGAGAGTTGCTGCCTCTGCCAGGGTAGAAAAGGGCAGCTGCCAACTGAACAAGCACAGGGTTTATATAGGGCTTCTTAGGGACCAAGTTCTTCCAGGAAGATTTTCAGGGTGGGAATTGGTCAGATTTCAATCCCTAAGGTTGTACAATTTCAGTAATTGGCTGGATATCATGCTCAGGGATTGGTTGGTTTCATGCTAAGAGACTGGGTGGCTTTGTGCTCATTTGGTGAAGCGGAGAGTGTGTTTCTTTGGCTCTGATTTCAGGGACAAATTGTGCTTCTTTCACTGGCCCCTTTTCACTTTTGGGTCTGGTTTCAGGGTCAGGGTGTTTCACAAGCTCCAGATTCAGGGCCAACATGTGTTTCTTTGACTCCAGTTTCAGAGCCAAAGTGTATGTCTTCCACTGCTGTGGTTTCAGGGTCAGTGTGTGCTTCTTTGATTGGCCCTTTGATAGGGTTTCAGAAACTCATAAATTTGTTATTTTCCATGAGTTGACTCGTGCAAACAATATAAAAACAGACATCATAATTCTTGAACAGATTGCAGATACTGTCTACTTTTTTCTACAGAACACTCTTCTGTAACTTATAAGTATATTGGCTAAAGGTCTTACCAAATAGTTTATAATAAGCCCTCAGTATCTTTTTCAGGTGTTGCTGGGTCATAATGGCTCCCTTAGGAGCCATTATGGTGTGTCAGCAACACAAACACTGAGAGTCAGGTGAAGGCAAACAGTAGACTCATTTATTCAACGATGAGGAAGGCCTTATATATCCTCCTCCCAGCACCCAGGCTGAGTCACAATCTGGTGACATTGCTTGGTCATCCCTCATTGACTGGGCATGATCAGGAACTCTAACAGTGCCTGTTGCTAGGCTCTGAGGTGGACTCCAGGTAAGATCATAAGGAAGTACATTATGTACATGCTTTGGAAACAGGTTTGAGACAATTTCCGCAAAACTATGAGCCTGTCCTACAACATTCAGAAAGTAAAAGAGAATTGTAATATGCAAGGGATTTAACAGATGGTTTGGAAACAATGTTTTACTCCTGTAAAAAGTACAGAACTTTACCACTCTGAGTACATTCATAAGGTTTCACTGCAGTGTGATTTTTTTCTCATGATTTCAAAGAAAACTGTGATGTGTAAAGGCTTCACCACACTGATTACATTCATAGGGTTTCTCGCCAGTATGTGTTCTTTTATGTATTTGAAGATTACTGTCAAAGGCAAAGGCTTTACCACATTGATTACAATTATGGGGTTTCTTTCCAGTATGTGTTCTTTCATGCCTTTGAAGATTACTCTGACATGGAAAGGCTTTGCCACACTGATTACATTCATAGGGTTTCTCTCCAGTATGTGTTCTTTTATGCATTTGAAGATTACTATTGCAGGTGAAGGCTTTACCACACTGATTACATTCAAAAGGTTTCTCTCCAGTATATGCTCTTTTATGCCTTTGAAGATATTTCAGAAATGCAAAGGCTTTACCACATTGATTACATTAATAGGGTTTCTCTCCAGTATGTGTTCTTTTATGCATTTGAAGACTACTGACATGGGCAGAGACTTTACCACACTGATTACATTCATAAGGTTTCTCTCCAGTATGTGTTCTTTTATGTATTTGAATATTACTGTTACAGGCAAAGACTTTAACACACTGATTATATTCATACGGTTTCTCTCTACCATGTGTTCTTTTATGCATTTGAAGATGACTGTGATTTCCAAAGGCTTTACCACATTGATTACATGTATAGGGTTTCTCTCTAGTATCTGATTTTTTATGTATTTGAAGAATACTGGCACTTGCTTTAACACAATGAATATATGGGGAAGATTTGTTTCCAGTTTGACTTCTTTCATGCCTGCAAGAATAATGGCACATATGAAAGCATTAACATATACAATACACTGTTTAATCTTTATATATGTATGAATTAATTTTCAATTTGGTTCAATTGTAAAGAGGAATCAGATCTTAAGTTTTAATCCCTGTATTCACACTGTTATTCCCCTTCATTATGAGTTGTTTTGCATCTTTGAAGATAGCTATGATACTAAGAAACTTTATTAAATGGATCACATATACAGAATTTTTTTATATATGAGATTATTCACATATTTGAACAAAACTGGAAAAAATGAGTTTTACCACCTGTATTGCATTAATAATTTTTTTATACTGTGAGTCATACTACATTTACTAAATGAACCATGACAAATGTCCTATGAGTACTAGGACTGTTTTTAGAAAATCCTAGTACCCATAGGAATTCTCTCCAGTTTGATTTTGTTAATGAATACAAATATAACTGGAGAACTAATTACTTGTATACTTGAATCAAGTTCATCAAGTATATTCAATGTGGGGACTACTATATATTTTCTAATTGTTCTTAAAGAGAGGTATGGTATGTCTTCCCACATCCCTATGCTCACATGACTTATATCCAGAGTGACATATGATATAACTAGCAAGGGAAGAAAAACCAATAAAAGATTTCCCCATTCAGTTCACTCAGTTTGACTTTTCTGCATTCATGTGCTTGTGGTATAGGGATTAAGGTTTCTTAACAATAACTGCCCCTTGACTCTAACTTGACTCTAACTGCCCCCTCACTAATAAGCACAGTCACAATAAATATACAAGCTACACTACCATTATTATGGAATATTTGCTCATTAGCAAGCTTTGAAGATATACTTATCACCTCTTCACTGTGTGTACTTTTGGAATATGAGTAGGATGAAATAAATGGATGGCAGTTCTACAACATAGCTCCCAAGGTACTGTACTGTGATTCAAATTGTGGTTTCTGCTAAGGCATTGTTTCCTTGTCTTTCTTAAAAGAATGACTTGCAAATGCAATTCAATTACCTGTAATTGAAGTATATAATTTTGTGAGAATTTAATAATAATCAATTCACTTTTAGCGATGCTTACTTACACTGTTGGCTTTAAAAAAATTGCAGGACACATTACAATTTCTTCAGAGACACACTTATATCAGCTTGCATATGAAAATTACCTTTCATGTCTCCTGGAACTTTGACAATGTTCTTCAATATTATGGTCTTCCCAATTGTATCCTAAAATATAGTACCAGAAAATATATATTATTCAAAGCTGTGCAAAATTTAAGTTACTATCTTCAGTGAATCTTAGAACCATGTCTGATGTATTCACTTTATTATTCTATCTCAATCAAATTTCATAGGAGCATCCAAAGCCAAGGAATAGTTGTCCCCATAATTTAAAACAGGAAGGTAAATTCAGTCTTACCTATAACAGTGAGGTTCCTATAGGTCTCCAGCATCACATCTTTGTAGAGATTCTTCTGGGAAGGATCCAGCAAAGTCCACTCTTCCCAAGTGAAGTCAACTGCACATCATCATAGGTCACTGCATTCTAAAATATCCCATACATATGTACAATAGAAAGCATCAGAATGACATTGTAAATGTACACTTCTTTGACAGTATAGTCATTTAATTCTGGTTATCCCTACTCTTACTCCATGACATAGACATTATAATTACTTTAGAAGGAAACTGAATAGGAGTATCTCTTCTCTTATTTCTGTACCCTTTGAATGGGATATCACCTTGCAATAGAAATGACTATTAACAAACATAGAGAGCCAAACAGATCAACAGTACTGAATACACATGATAGAAATTATATGAAGTTATTAACTACAGAAAATAAAAATAAGATGGACAAACTGGGTGTACTGGCTCATAACCTTAACACAGGATTCAGGAGGCAGAGGGAGGTATATCTGCCTCTGCAATGAAAGCCATTCTATTCTATGCAATCAGGTCCAGGAAAGCCAGAAGTACAAATTAAGACCCTGTCACCTATGTGAAAATAGGTAAAACAAAATAGAGAGAACACAGAGGTTTTTACTCAAGTTCCTACAAAGTGTTATACATTCACTCCAATTCTGTATTCATTTTCAAGAAACCTGAAGTGCTCCTATTAAAATTGTAACATCAATAAGAATTTGCTAAAAGGTGCTGCCTGTTTAAAAAGTTATAAATGGACAGATGAAAACATTAGCCGTACAAATGTTGATCAAAAATAATCAACACAGGGCAGGAGAGATGCCTCAGTATTAAGGAGCTCGTGCTTGTCTTGCATAGTGGGAGGCTCAATTGCCAGTACTTACATGGGGATCACAACTATTCATTTTTCCAAATTCAGAGTTTTTGAGACCATCTTTTGATCACTGTGAGGACCAGGTACCCACATGTTGCACATCCATGCATTCAGGTAAAATATTCAAATTCATTTAAAAATTCAAAACAAACACAACAGGCAGTAAGAAGGTCATGCACCTGCTAACCAATGACTCAGAAGGCTCAAGCGGTATTACTGTCATGAGTACATGACATCCTGAGAAACAGAACGATACCTTCTGTCAAATTTTAAAAGATATCAGTAAAACAGCATATGTTTGACATATACAAAAACCTACATCCCAGGCCCGTCATCCAATAATATAAAAACAAAAGAGTCAGGAATGTTGGACCACCTTTAATCTCAGGACTTGGGGGCCAGAGTCCAGGGGATCTCTGATTTCAAGGCCAGTCTAGTGTAGAAAGGTATACTTCCAGGGCAGCCAGGGCTAAACAGACAAACCCTGTCTTCAAAAACAAACAAACAAAAAATTAAAAGATCAGGCTACCAAACTGCCTAAGCACTGAATAGCAATTGCTTCTACTGTATCTTGTGTGATTTGGAGATAGAGNCTATAATGGTAGTGAATGCATGACAGTACAAGAATGAAGCTGGATAATTGGTTTTAACTGCAAGACAGTAGACACAAAGTACAGGAAATGAGTTGAGATTATAAAGACTCATATCATCCCCACAATGAGAAATTTCATCCAGAAATCCTCCCCACACTGAAGGTATCAAAAGTAGTCAAAAGAGTCACTAAGGAGAAACACATGTTCAAACAAATCATTGTATCTGGGAGGTTTTTCATTCAATCAACTACATTTTGACCCAGGTCACTATAGGCTCATGATTTTTCATGAAGAAAATGCATTCCGTCACTTCAATGACCCTCATAGTCTGCAACAGCCCCTATACTCTTCAAGTGTCCAAAATCTCTTCTGACACTCAAGACAANCTCTTGACAGTGACTTTTTGTAAAATCAGAAAATGAGTAATGTCTTACCAACATACAATGGCACAGAATACCATTCACATTCCAAAACAGAGAAATGGAGACATAGTGAGGGAANAATGGACCAAGCACAGACTGAAACACAGCAGGACAAACAGCAAATCCTGTATGTTTGTCTCAGATGCATGGGGCTTCAGTTTCAAAGGGCTTAGACGGCCCTCTTCCTGCAACTTCTCATACATCTCTCTCTTTGGTTACTTCCACTTCCTATATTCTTCTAACTCTCCTTGGAAGATGTCTCATAGCTTAGGTATCTCAACATATTTTGGTCACAAGATGCAAGTCAGACTGTTGTGGAATGTAATTTTAAGATGTGTTATATTTGTCTATGATGTGGAACATTTGTTTGAATGATGCAAAAATGTGCTGCGTTCTTTCATGTTGCATTTGTTAACTTTCTTTGTAAAGCTGTGTTACTCTGCCTGTCTGAAATACTCAATTGGTTTAACAAAAGAGCTGAACAGCCAATAGCTTGACAGAAAAAGATATGCAGGGAGAGCAGAAAGAGAGAATTAATGGGAGGAGAAATCTGAGAGAAAAAAAGAACCAAGAAAAGGAGAGGACACCAAGGTCCATCCACCCAGACACACAGCAAGCCATGGAGTAAAAAGTAAAGAAAGGTATACAGCAGAGAGAAAGATAAAAGCCCAGAGACAAAATGTAGATGAGACTATTTAAGAAAACCTGGCTATAAACAAGTCAATGCCATAGTCATACATTTATAAGAAAGAATAAGCCTCCATGTTTGTGATTTATTTGAGAGCTGGGTAGCAGGCCCCCTAAAGAGTAAAGAGAAAAAAAAAACCAAACTATCAACAACAGGCTTCAATCCTCATAGTTTCATGCAATGAACTCTCAAAGTGTCCTCCCTGGATTTCTCCCTTTGCCAACCATAGATGCCTGCAACAATGTTGAACTGTAACTACAGATGAAGAATCCATGACCTTAAATTTTAATTCTTTCTTGTTTCCAGGACCAGCAAATAATGTGTGATCCTGCAAAGTTTGATTTCTAATTTGGGATGGACACTAACATCCTTGGACCACAGGTGCAGCAGGTTTTGTAAGAAGTCGCTTCCTGGGACTAGGAATCACTTTGCTTACTCCTTCTTTGTATTGAAGCTTTAGCTGGATGGAGTCTTATCATTAGGTCACCTTGCTAGGCTTCCATTCCAGAGCAAGGGCCTTCTCTATACTGGTGATAAACTCCTAGAAAATTCCTGCCTNTTTTAGCACTTGATTGCCTTCTCAAACTACCTTCTCATCTTTATTTATTTCTGCCCCACTAGTTTTTTTCCACTGTATACCTGATTACAGTATTAATCATCCAACAGATTCAATATTCCACTTAAGAAACTAGCCCNTTACTTTTTAATTCTGCATCATTAAATTTCCAAAGCATGGCAGAAGAAGATTTTGGAGCTGCATATAACACAAATGACCTCTANCTTGATTTTTATGGAGTCTATGTCTGACTGAAATAANGTCAGTCTCCACTTTCTGNCATTATTCTTAATGTTTGCATCTTCCTGGTCCTATAAGAACAGCGAATTACATTCTGTTTACAACATTCTATGGGTTTTGACACCTAATGTCTTGATGTCTTCCACATTTTTCCAAAAGAAAACATTCCCAGGTTCTACCTAGCAACAAAATCANTTTTGGTGTTCCACTNTTTTTTTGTAACTTGCTTTTATGCTGCTGTAATTAAATCNTCTAACTAAAAGTATCTCAGGCAAGGAATATGTTTATTTGGCTGATTGTTTCAGATCACATGCCATCATTTTGGGAAATTAGTACAGAAACTCAGGTAACAATTCAAGGCAAAGCCCAAGGGCAAAGATTGTTTCCTGGCTTTCTCTCTTTTCTGGTCATTGTCTCATGCTCAGATACCTCCCTTTTCCAGTAAAGGTCCATTTTCTTAGGAA
>LZPO01087995.1:8905-28354 GCA_001675575.1 Neotoma lepida | reverse complement strand
CTATGGCTGTTAGTTTCTGCCACCGCCGCAGTAGCAGGCTGCCTCTTGCCACCAAAGCAGTTCCGTCATCACCTGTCACCAGGTGCCTTTCTACCATCAGCTATGTGACATGTGCACCCTTTAAAAGTGCCTGCCAGGCACAGCTCAATCCTTTGTCTTCACCTCCTCTCTTGTCTCTCATCTCTCTTCCTCTACTTAGTCTCTTCTTTCCTCTCTTGCCTCTTCTTTTCTCTCTTGCTTCTTCTTCTCTTCTTCCTCTTGTCTGTCTCTCTCAAGTCCACACTCTGACATGGCCTTTCACTCTTTTGCTCTCCCACTTCGCCACTAAACCTCTTGCACTAACTCTGTTGCANGTGGCCTGGTTGCTTAGTGGCATACCCTGGCAGGGCCCTCCGAAAGGTACCCACTATCGCCTTTCTTTTTAATTATCCTTTCAATGGCTACCCTAAAAGTACATTTCAGCTGAAGGTGGGGCTGAGTATCTGCAGGATCAGAAAATGAGGAAATGTTAAAACTACCAACAATTGGGTTTGTGTCACAGGGGCACAGGATCCAACCTATTAAGAGCTTCAACTAACAAAGGTAGAGCATTTTGAGCAAGGTAAATCTGTATTAAATTATAACCCAAAGTATAGAGCAAGCACATAGATCCATATTGCATACATAAANTATTACATAAACTAATAGGTTGGATAGGAGACTTTAATTCTTCCTCATAGAAGAATTCTAGGTAGACTTCCCTGCCCTTCCAGAAAGTGCAATTTAATTACCACTCTAACCTTCTGAGTNTTGGATAAAAGTAAAGGACTCTTTTCCAAGGAATGGTAGAGAAATGGAGAAGGCAACACTAGAGACTGGACAGACAGACGTTAACTAAGAGGTGAAGGTTGATACCATAATATTTAGTGATGGCAGTAGCTATTTGTACATACAAGCTCCAAACACACACTCAGATTTGGGACATTCTTCTGGATATTTGGTGAACACTCCTCAAAACTGTCAAAATCCCAGGAGAGAAGGAAAAAACCCCACAAAACAACAAATAAAGGAAGACTAGGAACTGGGAGACAGGTTCTCTCTATAAAACCCTGGGACAAAGAAAGTCTCTGATGGAAACACTGGTCAGCCTCAAATCAAACCTTCGGTTTAATCTTTAAAAGATTTAGCTTCAATCACTCTGAAAGACATTGTGGAGAAGCAAAAAACTTCTAACAAAATATGAATAAATGCTTTTTAAAATGAAAATATATATATAATGTTGCNTAACTGAACCAAAAGAGGTCTTGTAAATTCACACAAACTAGCAAATTGATAGTTCTTCATTCCAAAGGTACTATGGAAATTCTGGTATATTGAAACTTTAGAAGTCTCTTTCAGGGAGATACTTTTAACAAAATGTGAACGAATTCTACTTTGCTTGGATAATCCTTCCTGCTTCTCACAATGCCGCTCTCTTATTTTTTTTTTTTTCTGGGCCTGCCCTTTCCTAATTCCTTAAATCTATCTTTCTCCTTTGAAAATCAAAGGCATAATTAGAGGGCATGTGGCTCCACCTTTTATGGAAATAGCTCTGTTCCTTATTTGCATATGTTTGCACCCATTGCCAGCTGCCCCAAAGAGCCAGAGAGTGGCTATATATCTCCTTGTTATCAAGAAGATTTTTGTTCAAAGCCAAAGATTAGAGCAGCACTAAGGCAGAAAATAACTTTTTCCCCGCTCTGAAAAAAAATCCAAGAGCAGTTTAAAGTGAATAGAAATTAGTGGATCGGTGANCTAGAAGAAAACGTTATTGCCTCTGAAATAGTCTTGCTCCCTCAGCTTTGCATAACAATATCCAGATTTCTATTATGCAGCTTCCAGTCGGCTTCCCAGCCCAGATCACTCAAGTTCCCCTGCCTGTGGTAAACCTGTGGGAATGAAATGCACAGTACAGACAGACAGAGCTAAACCTTCAGAGAGAAGCTTTTCCCCCTTAATCTAAACAATCATTTCTGCTGTTAACAGGTGTAAAATGTCTCCTAACCAAAAAATGCAAACTGGTAAATGTGCTTTTGAAGTATGCAACGCCAGTTGCATATAAATAAGGCGTACTAGGAGTCTGTCTGCTTCAGTCTTACAAAGCAGATGTCTGCTGTCCTAAGCAAATAGTTCAAGTTGTTTCCAAAATACGAAGGCAGAAAGCAATAGAGGTACCATTTACACACTCATTAGTCAGNAAGGAAATGCATCTGCTTGGGAAATTTGCTACTCACTAAAAAAACAAGTTTCCCTGGCAACAGCTTCATTACACAACTCTTAGGCCACTTCTGTCATGGGGAAAAAAATGGTGAAATACATAAAAAGATTTTTAACAACATTTAGAAATGTTTGTCATGAGGACATTTCCTTTGATAGTGGTGTCCAACCTTTGACACTAAAATATGACATTGTCATACGCAAATGTGTTGGGCCACACGCTTAGTAGTCTAAGACTAGCCTCACACACTGTCTTCACATGCTCTACACAATGAAAAAATTGACCATATCTAAACCTTAACTCTTCTTTAGTGAGTCCAAATAACTAAGAGATGGAAAAACCATTGTAAGTCAGTATATAACAGAGACAGAAGGAGAGACAAGATAAGGAGGGAGGGAGGGAGGTGAGGAGGGAGGGACGGAAGGAGGGAGGGGGTGGAGGCAGTCAATGGCTCCAGAGAGAGGGAGAACCAAGTTTTCTTTTCTTCTTTTTCCGGGATGGGACCCCCATCTTAAATTGTCAGTCCTACACATGCAAATAAGGACAACACTAATCTGGCTCAGTAAGTACACATACTCACAAAAATAAAATAAAAATAAATATAGAAGAGGCCATGAATTTGAGGATAACTGGACAGACAGGAGTTGGAAGTGGGAGTAGGGTTGGAAAGGATGCAAATTTAGTGGACTCATGTATGAAATCCGCAAAATTGTTAAATGATTAAAAAATAAATTAAAAACCATGGAAATGGAAGTGGGAGTGAAATCTCATCCCTCTGGCTGGTTCTGTGTGAAAAATGGCTATTGTTTTTTGTTTTGTTTTATTCTGTTTTGTAGCTTTCCTTAATTCCTTCCTTAGTGTTCTAAGACTTGCCTCACACACACAATGTAAAATTATTACAAATGAAAGAAATTCCAATTGCATAACAGGTCAATAAGGACTCCAAATCCCATAATGTACTTAATCTTCTTCTATGCCTTTCAGCTACCAGAGGTGACATTCAGGAAGGAGGTGAGCATTTCTTTTGACATTCTGTCTAAAGGTGTTCATTGTCCAAAACAGTACTGAAATTTCTTTCAAAGTTTACCCAAATTCAGTGAGGAAATACCCTAATTTGTCCTGGAAAAACAAAAGCTATAAGATATGGTTGTTTTTCCCAAGAGTACTGAACTGCGTCTAAAAATAAAATAGACCATCTGAGTGTGCCGACATTCTGGATTGCTCTGGTATCTATGTCAGCTTTAAAATCTGTCTGGAAATACAGNACTTTTTCTCTCAGTGAANTGTTGCCTTGTAATACCATGTATAAATGTATTTAATTGCTGACTCACTTCTAAAGGTCATAAACAGCAGCTTGTTTGAAATGTCTGTTAATTGTGCCTGGTAGCAATCAATACACCTTAGCTTTTTATAAATGATCATTTTTAGCCCTGGGCCCCAAAGAGCAAGAATTTGAGAACTCAGAAAAGACAGCCAAGTCTTCAACCCATCATTCCCACGGTGCCCTGAGAAGGGAAACAACACAATGACTGTGTAGACTTACATTCAAATGCACANTCATGCAACTAAGAGGATGTTGGCATCAGAAGACAGGAGCTTCAGTCCCTGCTCTGTGCCCTTATGGTTTGAGTCCTCATATCAACCCTCTCAGGGAAGATAAAACATATTTTTTAAAGGATGGTTCTGAGCCTCATACTTGAAGTAATTTGACCTGTTTCATTGTGTATGTGTGTGTGTGTGTGTGTGTGTGTGTGTGTGTGAAATATTACCTATTATCAACAATTAATTCAAAAGCTTTTAAATAGCACATGCACCAAACAGCCCTGGGTAGCCGAAGGCANGCGTCTCTTGGCTTCTCTGGCACTCAGACCCTCTGCTTTCTATCTCTGAGCCAGGCTCAGTTTAGCATTCAGAGCCTGTAATTTCAAGCACTAGGAAGTAACCATCTTTGGGAAGAAGTGAGGGGTGTAGGTGGCTGTTTTCGGTGGAAAACCTCAAGACGATGAGATATGCAACTTCACTGAGTGGCTCCTCTTGCCATCCTCCTAGATCCTGCATTTCAGGAGCACGAAGCAGGAGATGTGGGCAGATGCACGGTTGAAACACTGTCACTGAGTTAAAGTGAGAAGACACTTTGCCGGGTTGGGGGAGGGAGTAGAAGATAGAACTTACTCTCCAAGGAAGTATGAGATTTACAGAAATGCCCAAGAAAGCAAAGAGAGAAAGGGTAAGAACCTGTATTAAGCAGGTGCTGGGTGCTGGGTACATTATATTTAGTCCCCAAAATATTTTAGATAGGTGCTGGTACCCCTAGTTGTTACAGCAACAGTGTGTCCTGCCTCTTTTTAAATGTACTAATCATAGNGCAAAGTGACTGTTAAGCACCTTATCAACATTGTGAGAAATGTTCTTTTATGACTACTGTACAGATTACAANTGGAAGACTTTAAGAGACATTCAGCAAATGCACCCCAAATCCACAGGTAGCCACCATTCTGTGGGATTCTAAGGAACCTACACCACATCTATTCTTCCCTCTATCGAGGACATCAGGGTACTCANGTCATCANGCCGCCAGCATTCCCCATCAACATTGATGTCTCAGAGCCGCAGTGCCTTACTTCCCCAGCATTCCTTCTTCCAGTAGCACCGTCCCAACCCCAGTCCGCACCGTACAGTGTACTTGAGAAGCGCCTCTCAAATTTTGAATTCACAGACTTCTATCCTGTGTGTTTCCTTTCAAGAACACACCATACACATACCCCCTGNCTCCCCTGNTGAGTAAGGGCAACACTGGGCCAAGAGAATTTAATAGGCATCATTTTTCCTCATCTACCAACACAAACATTTTGCAGAATGTGAATAACACAGCACTTGATTTTTTAAAAAAACAATTAACTATAGAGCATCAGGAAAGAATCCTAATGCCTTGAACATGTTTTAAGTTTTCTCTTTTCACACGTATTTTTAAATGTATCTTTTGATAATTTCACACAAGTATACAATGTATTTNAATCATACCCACACCCCATTGCTCTCTCCTCTCAGACCTTCCCACCAGGTTCCCCTCTCAGCTTCATTTCCTCCCTCCCCTCACTGAATTCAATTAGAGCTGTCCATGTGCATGGGTGCAGGACTACCAGCCGGAACATGGTCAACCTACCCAGCAGACCTTAACTACGATACCTCCCCAGCTGGAGGCAGGAACTCTTAAGTCCCTCCCCATCATCCATAAAGGAATTTTGACTGGTTTGGTCTGGTCCAGGTCTTGTGCTGCAAACACAGCCACTGTGACTTCATGAGTACAGTGGCTCTGCCACGTCTAAAAGACAGTTTCCCAGTAATATTTTACAACCTTTGGCTCTTACAATTTTTCCTCCCCTTCTCCCACAATGAATGTTTTCCCTTTGTTTCTCATGTAAGAAAAATATTATAGATACCATTTCCACAGAGAAGAAAAAAAGCTTCAAAACCAAGCACAGAAACTGTTGTGAGCTGGGTAGACCCTCTGCCACCACNGAGTCAGTAAGTATACACTGCTCAGCTGGGTGCCATGCCAAATACTTGACCTGAGGCATCTCATCCCATCCTCCNAACAACCCAGCTCTCCAAATGTAGCTGCTGAGATATATGTTAGGCTAAGGAACACAGCTAACGTGGCAGTTAATGGTTAGCCCAACCAGCATACAGACACATGCCCCAAGCCTCTTGAGACGGGTAAGTGATGGACANCATAGCCAGATTTGACAAACCACACAGTGATTTTGTATAATTTGAAATTTTCTATTTTTTTTCTATTTTTTAGCTCCTTTTCCTGCTCTAAAAGTGATACAATAACCATAGAAATGAATGTAATAAATAAAGAAATTTTTTAAATGTTTATTTATTGAGAGGGGCACACATATGTCATAGAATGCTTATGGAGGTCAGAGGGCAGCCTAGGCGGGTGGGTTCTCCCCTTCCACCATGTGGATTCTGGAGATCAAACTCAGTGATCAAGTTTTGCAACAAGTGCCTTTCTGTTGAGCGCCTTACCAATTTTTATGTTAGTTTTCACAAGTCTGTAATGTTCTACTGAATGAAGTCAGTTGTCTAGAAGTACACCCAACAGGTACTGATAAGCAGACTCCTAGGCGATAAGGGAGTTTGGAAATGAACAATTNTGTCAACTAAATAGGATGCTAAAAATACAAGATAATTGTTCACATACAGCACAGGTAACACATTTGCTTGAAATTTGACTGTTGAGTGAATAAATGAATTCTAACCTCTTGAAATTCACTTATTTATTTATTCAACAAACATTTATTGTGTGTCCACCATTATTCTTGGTAATATGATACAACAAAGCAGACACAAATCGCTGTCCATTATGAAGTTTGCATTCTGATAGAAACAGAGAACAAATAGAAGTAAAATAATGACTATGACAGCAATAGAACTAAGGGAAAAATAAAGCAAACACAATATAATAGGGAAGCTAGAGGTGGTTTGCAACTTCAGGAAAGTGGGTATGGGAGACGTCCTTGACACAGCAAATCAGTGCTTTCAAAATATTGGTCTTGGAAAAACTTATATATTGTTAATAAGCATTTAAGATTTTAGTTCTGTGTGTACAAGAAAGTCAGCCAAATATATTAATATTGTTGGACATTTCTTAATTTTAAGTATGAGATGTGATTTTTTAAAATAGACTTTCTTTTAGAACAAGTTGTAGAGAATCATAAAGCATGAAAGAAAAAGACAAGATATGCGTGGCAATTTGCTGAANACAGACTAGACTATTGATGCTTTCCTTGTCTGTGTCACTGTGGGACACAGGCTACCATCTCAGACCTGTATGCATCCTCCAATGAAATCTAAGCACATAACTAGAATCCCATCTGGAGCCTTCTTGAAAATCATCATGCTCACAGATTCCTGTTGTCCTTGCATGACCCTGATACAGCTGGGAGAACACTTGAGGTGGAGACAGTGCGACATGGTCTGTCCCCCTCACACGACTGTCCTTAGTGCCTGCAAAATAAATCACAATGCAGAGTGCTAATGGCCACCAAGCAGACGAGTTTGTCTTGATTGGTTTTCTTTTCTCTCTCCCTTCCTCTCTCCCTCCCCGCCCCCTTTATAAAATGGCAACAGTGGATAANGAAAAAATCATTTGGTACTAAGATGAAATAACTTCACAATGTCAAGACCTTGAAAGGGACTTGCAAGCAATTGGGGTTAGAATTCAAATCATCACTCAAGACACAAACATCTGTAGCTAATCTTATATGATGAAAGAAAACCCCNGTTATCCTCTTCTGCTTTGCTGCCTTGACAGTATTGGGAAATGTAAAGTTTCACATGAGACTCAGAAAGATTTAACTCCTCTTTTCACCAATTTTTAAATCTCATTTTATTTGTTCACAAATTGTCATCAAGCTTTTGGTTCATTTTTTTCTTAGCTCTCTATACTCTATAAGCATTTAAAAATAAACATTTTTTTCTTATACAATTGCTAAGCACTAATGTTCCATTTTTATCACTTATTTCAATTATTTATCTGAAACATGATAAACAAATCTTCACACACAATTATGGCTGCTTCCTAGTGATTAAAAATGTGTAATTTAGACATTTAAAAAATACACCCTAAATGCATTTATTTGANNTNGAAGCCTTCCCAATTCGTTTAAGATGTACTATTGCAGAAATCTATCTCCACTGTGTGTTATAGTACCAGAGTTACTACTGAGGCCATCTATAAAGTTCCTAACTGGANTCAGCACAAATGCATTAGCAGTGAGACCANTCAGGCATTCAGCACTCACTCCTCAGCTCTGATCAAGATGCTCCACTGTAGCTTAGTAGGTAAATGTCACAGTTCTATGTCACATGCATCAAGGACTTTCTTGGCACTAAGGTGCCTACTTCAGGATGAGCAATATTTCATCGCCATCAGAATTAACCATCCTCTAAATTCAATTTAGTAAGACTTGTATTTTTCTCCGTGTTTCACCTTTGTGTATAATTTATTATCATCTCACATGAAAAGCTGAAAGCTCAGTGTTCACATTCATGATTGTATTTCTGTAAAGGAAGCCCTTATCTTTTGCAGTTTTAAATACTGGTAGNGACTGCAACTATAATTGGGTGCCTTCTCAGAGCATCTATCAGAGTTCACATTGAAAAGGAGATTAGAGGCCAAATGTCAGTGNTTACTATTATCAGGAATCCCCAAACTCCCTTTCCGTTTTTCAGCAACAATGGGAGTCTACAGACAAGTNTTCCTGGCNCATGCAGAACTCTGCACTTANTGGCAAAGCCAGGAAAGCCAGGATCGTCCCGGGGTCATTACAAAGTCAGACTGCAAATGCGTCTAAGTGTGTGTGTATATACTTTGTCTTAACTTTTATTTTTCCTTTCTTTCTTGGAGCAGATCTGAAGCACCACAGATAACCACATCATGTATACAAATGGAAAAGAAAATGAAGAAGCAAACNGTGACTGTCAAATAGTATCTAATACCAGAATCTGAGTGTCCACTGGTAAGGATGTCAAGCAACCCCCAGCATCATGTCAGCCTCTCCTTGAAAGGGAATACTTCGGACTTCCTGGGAAGGTCCTAGTTACATGGAGATGATACAAGCATGAAATCTTCATGCTTAAAAAAATAAAGGTCTTACAGATGGAGAAAAGGAAGATTTAATTCACTGGGTCTGCCTCTTGTCACCACCTAAATATGCTAGCTGTGTGCTGATCTTACAAATGGACTTGTAGTCCTTATTGGTTGTAGGTGCCAACCTCAGAAGTTCTATTTTCTCAAAAGCAGTGCATGCTATCAGGTATCCCCAGCAGCAAAGGACAGATCCCATCAAGTCAGGTGCCAATGGTGTTAACTTTATGTTACAGTTCCCTCCCAAGTCACACACACTTAACAACAGATACATCACAAGATCATTTGTCAGTCCGTTTAATGGGTCTTTGTTTTCAGAGAACAATGGGAATTATAGGAGTAGAGGTCTTGCCTCATCCATCTATAAATAGCTGTTGTTAAATGTGGTTCTCTATTGTTGTTCAAGTTTAAAAATGAAGTTGATACTTGGAAGAAAACATTCATCTATTGGATAGTTTACGATGCCTCAGTGATGTCATCGTATCTAGGTAATTAAGGACCTATTTGGTTTTCCAATCAAACAAATCCCCAGCTCTCAAAGGGAATTTTAATCAGCCTTGCCCACTGTGCTAAGATTGTCCCTGGGAACAGGGCATTACTGACCTTTCCTGCACAGCAAATTTAAATTTGAATCATTGGGCTGGTTAGGATTTCTGCCATTTCCCTGTGGAACGAGATCAGAGATGAACTTTCAGCTTCGGCCATACATTACCAACACAAACGCATAAGCTGTGAAAAGCCAGAAGCAGAATTATGTCTTTTCCAGGACGCAAAGGTCATTGCTGTTTTCACTCATTCATTCCGGCTGACTGCGGGTTCCTACACTGACTGTCCCATTTAGAGAACTCAAATTGGAAAAGAGTTGTCCTTACAAGTTTGCAGCGTGGTCACAGCATCAAGATTATCTACTAAATTTAACTTTGCTCTCATTTGTATGTCAAAGAAAAAGTAGTTTCCCTTGTGACAAAACCAGACTAAAATGATTCATTTTTTTCTAACATGAAAAATAAGGTTATATGTATTAGAATAGTTCTATTTTCCCTTGTATCATTAAGGGGGGGGAAGAATATAAAATCTGTAGGTAAACAGTTTTACAGAGATTTGTTGCTGTCAAAATAAGCACTTTTAAGGCACAAACTCATGAAGCTGCTAGGTCATCAGGTATTCATTAAGCTGAATGAGGAATCACACAGCAAACAGATCTCACCCAATAGAATGGGAATCACGCAGAAAGCAGATCCCTAATCAGTGGCTAAAGCGACTTAGGAAAAACAGCCATGCGAGTCACATGATCTTTAGGATGAGATGCCACGCTGATTTCCTACGTCCAAAACTATAATCATAAAGGATGTAATAATGAAAAAACACGTAGAATGCTACATCATAGCAAACTAGTGATTGAAGAGCGACCGGAGGCAAGGTGGACGGACTTAATGCACAGTTGACACCAAAATACAAAGGAATTGAATAGCTTGGGGCTTTTGATACCTGCTATAAAAGGTACTGTCTGTAACCAAGGTCATTCTACATCCAAACACCTGGCCTCTAAGTTAATTTCCAATCTAATTTAGTTAGCTACCTAGTAATATTTAATTACAAAATAAGTATCTACTTAATTATCTCTACATCAGGAAACATTTTATTTTTTTACGTGTGTGTGTGTGTGTGTGTGTGTGTGTGTGTGTGTGTNNNGAGAGAGAGAGAGAGAGAGAGAGAGAGAGAGAGGCAGGGGAGGGAGGAGTAAGTGTTTTGGAGGACAACTTGTAGGAGCTGGTTCTCTCCTCCCACCATATGAGTCTGGGGGAACAAAGACATCAGGTCCCCAGGACTGGCTGGCAAGAAGCATCTTTACCAGCTGAGTCATCAGTCCTTTTAATAATGTTTTAAAAGCCTAGCTCTTCCAAGTCTAAAAGCAATTGGCTTTTCAAACTGCAAAGTCATTAACTCTGCAATTGGTATAAAGGAGACTTTGGGGCTTGGCACTGGGATGTTTGTTGTCCCTGCTACTTTTTTTAATTGGTAGGCTATGAGCTATACTATATTGCTAAGCAGATTTGGCTATATATTATATTTACAAATCGCCTTCAGCATTAAAATGAGACATAACTATAAGAGAGGGGAATTATTTTAAGGTTCAGTTGGAAGCAAATGCACAATGGCTTGACACTCAGCTTGTAAATGATAGGGATTTGACACTGACTTCTACTGCACAATATTAAACATGAGCCATAGCTTGAGCGTTGAGGAGACAGCTCACTCAGTTAAGTTTGTCCTTGCAAGCATCAGGACCTGAGTTAGAGCCCCAGAGCACAGCCCCATCCCAACCACAGCACAGTTGTAATTTTAGTGTTGAGGAGATAGAAACAGGAAGTAAATCCCAGGGGCTTGCTCGCATGCCAGCCCAGCCTACTTAGAGAGTTACAGACCATTGAAAAACCCTGCCCGAGGATCTAGTGGCAGTTTGTGGTTGCTGGGGAAAGTGATTTTATTGTCTTCAGTGTGTAGCTGCTGCTGAACGGTCCACACCTCAACCGATAACCTCCCAGTCAGCTTGTGTAAGCAACTTTTATTAAACTTACAAACAGGAAATATGAAAATAAGGGTGGGGCTTGTCGGGAAGAAGAAGGGTTCCAAAGGGAGGGGGAGAGGAAAGAGAAATGGGGATGGGCGATGAGAAATAAAATAATTAAATACAGATATGAAACAATCCAAAAGTTTTTAAAAGTATTAATTTAAAAAAAAATAAGTAAAAATAAAATCTACAACTCTCACTTCAAAGGGAACAAAGAAATAGTTTGATGTACAGCCAGATTGGAGTCCCCAAGACCCCAGAAACACGGAGGACATGGGAGAAAATCCATGTAGTTTTATAGTAACATAATAGAGTTATAAATCAAGGCATTTGAAGAACACATTGGTGGGAACATCAGGCCCAGTTAAGATAGGGGAATCTCTATGTAAAATAAGAAAATCTTTTAATAAAAAAAAAAGATAGGGGAATCTCTGCCATAAGCTTCAGATGCTGTCTGATAACATCCTTAGCATTTGAGTTGGTGGAAGTCAGTGGTCTGCTAAGCTAATAGATTTCAAAACAGCCTTTATCTAATAGTCATCGGACATTAGTTCTGAGACTAAGCTGGGCAAGAAATTAGTTACTCAGGAGGCTACAACCAGCCCCAAATAAAGTATAATTAGGCTCTGGACCTGCAACATTCCA
This sequence comes from Neotoma lepida, assembly GCA_001675575.1. Classification (NCBI taxonomy): domain Eukaryota; kingdom Metazoa; phylum Chordata; class Mammalia; order Rodentia; family Cricetidae; genus Neotoma; species Neotoma lepida. The sequence continues at coordinate 16,243 of LZPO01087995.1, read as the reverse complement.
ATGTCTCCACAGCACTGCAGCTCTAATCTGACAAGCAGTCTTTGCAGCCCAGCTTCTTTCCAAGAATTCTTGACAAAGGTGAGTAGTGCCTGAAGAGCAACACTTGAGGTTATATTCCGGCCTCCACATGAACACACACATGTAAACCACACACACAGAAAGCATAAACACATTGAGAAAGTATGTTATTTCTTAGGCCAAAAAGAAAAAGAAAAAAAGGTTCCAAATTGTTTTTGTGGTCTTTGACATACCTTGAGAATTTTAAATAAAATAATGAAAAAGCAAATATTAATAGTTTAGATATCATTTACTCTATGTAAAGGGTGAGTGGCTGTCTGCTTCTTCAGCTGCCTAATCTAGGAAAAGTAAGTAACCATGACACCAGACCTGAGCTAAGTAATTACATACAGACTTAGCTCATATCCTCAACAATAATTTAATAGCCTAAGTTTCAAAGACAGCAGCTCNTGGTTATGTAGCTTAAAGTGTCAGTCTCAGGGCTCAAGGTCAGAATTCCAACCCAGGTCTAGCATATTTCAAGGGCTGGATTGTCTGGATTGGCCACTCAACTCCACTTCAGGGTGAACCACCTCCTACCTGTGACGCAGATGTGTAGCAGTGCTGAGGTTCTGAGGAACAGAGCTGCGAGCAGAAGAAAGACCCATTTTCCTAGATTCTCACAGCTTTTGTTTTTTTTTCCTAAGGAGGACTTCTCTCAAGGTTCTAGCCTCACGGTGGGGGGGACTTTCTAGTCCCACTCTGAATGACTACAAGACTAAGCCAGGAAGTGTATCAAAGACACTGTAAAGTCATTCTGATGCCACTGTCCCAATCAATAAAGAACAGCCACAATGCAATCAAGCTTCAGAATGATCTTAAAGCTAGAGACAGAGAAATTAAAGANCAAGGTCAGGCTTTTATGGTGTTCCACATCCTACCACCTTGCTCTGATCTGTGCATATTTCAGCAGGCACACTTTGGCAATTCCCAGAAATAACAAGCGATTTAGCAATGCCAGGATGGTCATAAAAGCACTGTTAACCTAAAATCCATATAGAACCCGCAGCACTGAGAACACTGAGGTAAACATGGAAGTCAACAATTGGAAAGGTATTCTTTTCAGATGACAATCAACAAAAGGAAACAGAGTGTCACTGAACCATCAGATTCTTTTCTCGGCTCCCGCGCTGTTTGGCTGAGTTCATTTTAGAGGGACCATTTACCCATATATTCCTTCAAATAACATGCTTATTTGGAAAGACTGACTCTGTTTCTCTCTCTTTCTCTCTCTCTCTCTTTCTCTCTCTCTCTCTCTCTCTCTCTCTCTCTCTCTCTCTCTCTCTCTCTCTCTCTCTCTCTCTGTGTGTGTGTGTGTGTCTCAACTGGGTCTCAAATATCCCAGGTTAGTCTCAAGTTTATGTAGCCAAGCATGGTATGATCTTCTGAACCTCCACCCTTGCTCCTGGATGCTGAGACTACAATCATGGACCACTACTACACTGGGTTGACAGGTTGCTGGGGATTAAATCCAGGGCTTCCCGCATGCTAAGGAAACACTACCAGCTGAACTTTATCCTCACCCTAATACTACGTTGTTGAGGAATAATAATTTCAGTGTTTCTTTCACTGAGATAGCATGCAACTATTAACAAGCTGTCAAATTGATGATAAAGTTGCCATGATGATCCAATTGCAAAATACCATTGATTACTGGCACAAAATGAAGAGTATACAATATTTAATTTTGGGGGAAATCCATAGGCTTTTGATCACTAACTCCCATCCATTACCTAATTTGGCACACAGTAGGTTTTCAGGGTATTGCTGAATAAATGTAGACAGTTTGGNTGGTTGTTGTTCTTTTGGGAGGGGAGAGGTTGCTTTCCCTATTTCATTTTGTTTTCAACAAGAAGTTTATCTTTCCAAAAAGCAAATGGGATCTCTGGAAACAGATACCATTTCAGAGTCAGTGTCCCAAAACATGAGACCTATTCTAAACTGAGCCTTTTAAATATGGATTATAGTCAAATAATGGAACCAAAAAAAAAAAATGTATACCCTACGGAAAAGAAGGATGTCAAAACAAAACACAGATGGATAAAGGAAGAGTACATGACATCTGCAGGCCTTCAGAGGAGCCCAGCTCTTCCCAGGTAAGCTAAATACAAATTCTGTGAATAGGCCAGGGCCTGTTGCACAGCACAAAATGAAGAATGTTGGTACAAGTTTTGGAAGGAGTGNCCAACAGCATCAAAGGTTGTTATAAATGCAGTTTGCATTGATGCAGTCTCATGAACAGAATGGTACACTGAAAAGCTTTTAGGTGCAAATGTCTTGTGGAAATTCTTTTAACTCATAAAAGGTCCAATCCACACACAAAGTCTTCCTCCATTGCAACTTTTTATCACTGTGTTGATTGACGCAGGCAGGCACAGAGGGTAGAGAATGCAGCATTAAACTAGACAGGTAATCTGCCTCTTCCATTTGCCACCAAATAAATGTTGACTTTTGCCATTTGTCCATCTTCTAGACGTATCATGGAGGCTTAAGGGGAAGAATTAATATCATTTTGAGGCTTTCACAAAGAATGGGAATTCAAAATTGATTGGTATGTAAAAAAGAGAAATTTAAGTTTGCTTCAGAAGCCATGAAATCTAAGCTACAGTCTAGTAATGGCTTTCTTTTGAGGAAGAAAAAAAACAGTTAATATATTTCTATATAACAGAGTGAATTCTCTTGTCAAAGCCAGCCTATACAGTGGTTAGATGACAAAGACATTGCCAGCAGATCTGGAAAACTACAGTAGACTGATGGAAAACTTACCTTCTCAATTCTAAATGTATGCAAAGCAAAAACAACCCTAAAAGCAGAAACAAACTAAACCCCACAAAAGATAGGTTAATTATTGAGATGACCNGAACACTATTCTGAGAGATGTGGGTAATGCAGTTTATGAACAGAGAAGTTACAGCACAGAGATTAAAAGAGTATTTATTTTTCTCCATAAGGAGACCAGGAAATGATGAGGATGGATCCTGTTCCCCAAGCAACATGTACTTGTCAAAACAAGTTAGCTATAGTGAACAACCAAAGCTAACTGCAACAAATAATGTTCAAAGTTACATTGTANGGTTTGAGCAGGCTTATCCTAGAGAGAAAAAATGTAAGGTTTCCAGAAGGAAGCTCCCTGGACCATGTGTAACCCTGTGCACTGTGCTTAAGGAAACAGCCTGGACCTAGAACACATTTAGATTAACTGTGTCTTTCATATCCTATAATGCAGTGGTTTTCAACCTTCCTAATGCTGCAACCCTTTAATACAGTCCCTCATGTTGTGGTGACCCCCAACCATAAAATTACTTACTTTGTTACTTNAAAACTGTAATTTTGCTACTGTTATGAATTGAAATGTATACATTTTTGGAGATAGAGGTTTGCCAAAGTGGTCCTGACCCACAGGTTGGGAACCACTGTTATAACAGCACCAGGAAAACGCAGGGCAGGAAGTGGGTGAGAGAGAAGGCAAGGAGGAAGCCGATGCTAGGCATTTTCTTTCAGTCCTTTACGTTGATGACATTTTTAAGTGTCAACTGTTTCGGCAACAGTGTTATCAGAAAAGTCTCTGGTTTTGCGGCTGCCCCTGCCCAGCATAAATAAGTACTGCATAGTACAGCATTTACTAGGACCATTTATGTGTCTCTGAAGAGTCCTTAGCTGGAGAGAAACAAATTCTGTACTGGAGTCACAGGACAGAAAATAGGAATTGTGCTGATGCTCCAGAAAANGGTGCTCAAATGACTGGGGACAGCTGCCTGAGAGAACTGCAAAACCCAGAGTAGAAAGGTCTGCTGAGTGAAGACTCGCAGCAATTTTACAAGGCGTGACTAAAACACCGCCAAAAACANAACTCATTCGAGGAACAAGTAATGAAGTCCGNTAACGGGAATTTCAGCAAGTGTTTCTTTACAGTCCAGAAGTTCTTAGGAAAAAGAAACAAGAGTTCAGAGAGGAGGGTCACAGACAGGAATTGCANGGATTCAGTGAAACACGGGCTCTGGCCCAGCCTTCTCATCTACNTAACTGCAACAGCACTGATGTTAGGAACAAGCAGGTGCCTCTAAGGGGCTATAGAACCCAATGGGAAATGACCAGCAAACACACGTATAATAAGAATTTTTGAATTACCCATAAACATCTAAAAATGGTCATTTCTTGATCTTGCACAACTTCCATTCTAGGTTCACTTATAAAAGATCCAATTCTAAGAAGGTTTAAACCAGACTCAGGAAGAGGGATTTTCAAGATATAANGCCCCAGATATGCTATAAAGGGTCATTTACATCAGTGCGTTCCAAACTCCAATAGTCAGGTGAATTTTTAAAAAGATTTTTTAATTGAATAACTTCAATTTTGTTTATATTTACATATATTTCTACATTTACTACTACATAGCAAGCTACAACACGAAATATATAAAATAAATACCTTAAAGTAATAAATAAAACCTTCTTATCAGCAGCTCTAATACTTTCCCCCCAACCCCCAGAGAACTATTTCTACACACAGTGGGTTACCAACACCCCGCTACAGACACCACAACTTTAGTTCATTAACTAGGTGTAAGGGACAACACGTGTTCACATTGTTTCTACATAAGTTCTTAATGCAGTGATTTTACTTAATGTTAAAACAACTGCAGAGAAACTAAGAACCAAGTCCCATCAGTTGTTCTGTTGTCTTCCTTCTTCCCAATGGCCAGAGCTTGATTGGCAACTGTCATGTGGCCAACATTTTATATTCCATATATTGTGTAATTCTCACAAGAACTGTCAATTAGAAGTTATTTTTTTTCCCATTTCGCAAAAACGTTAAAGGTCATACTTATTTGCCTTCTTACACAAAAGTGAGATACAGTCAGAGTGGGAGTGGTTTCCTCCTCAAAAACATAAAATCAGTGTGCCTTCAGGCACTGAACACAGTATGCAAGCATCATAGCTCCTTCGTGATAGTTTTCTTTGTAGCTGAGCCCTTAAAGCAATGAGAAGCCGAGAAACAAGCTGCTGGGTTTTAAAATTACCTTTGATTAAGATAAACAAAATACTCTTCAGGCATTTCACCTGCTCCTTCCTCCTCCCTTAGCAAATAATCCCTTTCAATCCTAAATCCAAGAAAGAGGTCACNGGAGAGAATTCTGGGTATCCTCACAGGGGTCAGGCAAACTAGGCTTACTGGTGAGGCTTCCAATGGGAGTCATCAGAAACTTTCCAACCCATACTTGCAAAAAATACTTTTTCTATTTAAAATTTTTTTATTTTATGTGCATGGGTGTTTTGCCTACATGTATGTAAATGCACTATGTGAATGCCTGGTGCCCAAGGAGGTCAGAATAGGACACTGGATTCCTTGGAACTGGAATGACAATTGGCTTTGGACAGTCATATGGGTGTTGGAAAGTGAATCTGGGTCCTTCGAAAGAGCGGCCAGTGCTCCAGCTTCAATAGCCTCTACTCTTAAAGGAGACCGTTGAAGATCCAGATGCAATTTAGTGGCAGAGATGATGCTTCCCCTGACATGGGTAAAGACTAGGTTCAATCTCCAACCTAAGAGAAACAAAACAAAGAACACTAGAATGCAGGCTTTGGAGATTGCACAGTGGTGCATTCTATTCAATGCCACAAATAAGCTAGGTTCTTCTCAGTTTTCCACAGGCTAGTGCTGCAGTAGAGTACCTATGACTTTTCTCTGGGTGCCTTGAGACCCAGGGCTCAAATCCATCTCAGAGGCAGTTGCCAACTCCAGACCACCATGAATCTTAAAGGAGGAGAGGCCACTTACCTGGTTAGCTTAAAGTGAAAAGGTTGTTGGATTGGGAGAATGATGACTGAAAACTTAAGATTTGGCAGTTTAAACACCACGATTTGAAATTTCAATGCAAAGTTTTACACCAGAAACTGTGGATCAGACTGGGGTAGTAGTGCCAGCATAATTTCCTTTCTTGGGGTTTTAGGGGCATGCATAGCACACTGCTGTCCAGTCTGGTAAGGACAGTGAGGAACGTGGAATAGATGAGCCCCTTCCAGCTTGCTGATACCATTCTCTCCTGAAGAGTCCTCATCTCCCCTCCCTACCCGGAAAGCTCCTTTTTATTTATTCTCAAGGCTCAAGTGTAGTTTCATTTTGGTGGTTTTAAGTTTAAATATATATATGTTCTAGCTCTGTGTCTGTTTGTAGCATAGCCCCCTAATGCCATATGTAACTACTGTACACACACGGAGCAACCTTCCTTCACCATTTCTCCAGTGAAACAGCTCTTCCACACTCCTACTTTGCAGAGGAAGAGCCATGACCATTTGCAGTATTTCCTATAGTTTCCTACAGTCATCTGGCCCCAGGAAGGGAAGGCAGGCTTTACANGACCTAGTCAGAAAGTCTCTCAAAAAAATCAATCAATCAATAAATAAAATAAAATCAAGAGAATGGAGGCATGAAAGGAGCTGAAGTGGTACAAATTATGTGAATGCAAGGATCATGTATGAAATTCTTAAAAAACAGTTATTTAAACTTTAAAGGTCAAAGAAAGACTTTATATAAAACAAAACAAAACCACAAGCCCTATCATTTCACTTTAAGAACTTGCCCCATGCGCACATTGTTCTAACACAGACATGGGGACCATGCAACCCCAAATGTAATACAGTATCCACTTTCCTCTGAAAACAAAAATTTGATTTGTCATGTGGAATGAATGAACATATTTTTGACCTACAGAGAGCCTTACATGACCAGCCAGTAAACAGTATTTCAATCCTGTGCATAACCCAATCCTTTACAAATTTTTTCCTTTAACTGTAATAAAGCCATCTTAGATACACATTACACTAAGATACGTGGAAAATATTAGGGAAATATTAACCTAGTTGATTAGAAACTAAAGTATAGAAACATATCCACTAACTCAGTGTTCCAGATTCATCATTTCAAGATATTAGGAAGGTTTTACAGCAAAATGCTTTCTTTATAATTTCATGTCTTAGATAAACTATGTTAAGAAGGAATATTTTTCAATGTGGTTCTGACCTTAAATGATTGGGGAAAATATCACTCTGTGCTATATCTCTTTCCCACTTTGCACGGGGATAAAGGTGATAGTAGAAAGTAGGAGGAAAAAAAATCAGTAAAAAGTCAGTAAAATATCACTTTTCAAAATATTCCCTCACGGCTCTTATTTCTCCAATGCCCAGCTTGAAAACTTCAATTTTAACTCCCTTCCACCTGAACCCTTCCAGAAAGTAGGTCAGTTTGCCTCAGCAGACAGCTGAGGACACAGGCAGAGGAGAC
>LZPO01087993.1:18104-42173 GCA_001675575.1 Neotoma lepida | reverse complement strand
GCTCTCCAGTGACAACCATAAGAGGAGAGCTAGGGAGAAAAAGCCACTGCCTTTGAGACCTACTAGAGCCATCTGTTAGCCCTGGAGTCTACTCCTGCGAATTGTCAGCACATCACTTGGAAAGCTGTTACCAACCAAAATGATGTCCCAGTAGCTTGATGTTTGCTACAGATTGCATCCCTAGAGCTTGCCTACCATGTGTGGCTTAGTGAGTAGATGTACAAAAGAACAAAGAACATGAGACTTGAAGACTTCATCTAAAGTCAAACAATGCATACTACCAAGGAACGGACTGCATGTCTTCGAAAGAGCATTGTGAGAGTTGCATTAGAAGAATGTGTGTATTCCAAGGGTAGANTACAGGAACATCTTAATCTCGGTAGAGTTCTGTTCAGTTCAAAGGAGCCAAGGGCACAGGAGAACAAACGTGGGCTATGGAATAGATTAAGGCTCTGATAAATCCTTTCACAATCTTGTGACCTTAGGGAAGCCATCTAACCCTTAAGCTGCAGTTCTCTTATCAGTTACACAGAGGCCAAACCACCTACTCAATAGGGTTCTTAACTAGAAGATAATGTGGAAGAAAAGCCCTTCTGTCTACTGCACGAGGGCTCTAAGTTAAGGTTTGTCTTTCTGTTTTCCTCTGTCCTGGCTTATCTTACTATAGAGCAGTTAACTTATCCTCTCAGGTCAGCTGACCTCCACACCTCGAAACAGTAAGCTGATGCCAATGTGGGACTGTGTAGATACAGAGGATGCAAAGATGCAAAGAGGCATGTTTGAGAGAGAGAGAGAGAGAGAGAGAGGGGAGGGAAAATAGGTAACTTTACAATTACAGGAAAATATTAATAGGAAATCATTACATATATGCAAAAAAGGAATCTCAAAAGAATACTGTAGATAATCTTTTCCGGAAAACATTTGTGAGTTTTTTTTCTATATAGAATAATATATATAGAATAATACATATATGTATATATATTTAAATTACTATTAAGAATAATCTTGGTGAATAAGGCACTATGGTAAAGGGAAAATATTTTCAGTGTTCCATTTACCTAAAAGCTTATAGAAAACATAATTAGACTCAACAATGTAATCACCAAGAAATGACACAAAGCTTTTCAAATGCACCATTATTTTCCCTGGGCTTATCCATCCAGATATTTTCTGTGTCACTGCACCAGTACCCTTCATGATAGCACCAGCAAACAGGAATGTTGGCAGCTTTCACTATGCTTCATGCCCCGAGTCCAGTGCAGGGGGAGTGGTAAGATGATAAGATTTGCCAAAACATCCTGGATACAAGCACTGGGCTGAGTTTCAAACCCTGGCACATAACAGGAGCTAATATCAGCTTTGGATGACAGCCCACTGCATCCTGTCTCTCCCTGACTAGGTCCCAGTTGGATCCATGTCCCAGTTTCGTGGCCTAAAGAAGAATTTCTTGGTGTCACTCAAGTATCTGTCATTTGCTATCATTTATTCTATGAACACAATAATATTTTAAATCCACTCAAATGTAGGTAAGCTTTCTGAAGATTAGAAGATTAAGGGGGTCTTCTAGAACATTCTATTATTATTTTAGTTATTTTCTAGTTTAGTCATTTTAAATTGGCAGCTGGCCCAAAAAGCCATTACCAGCCTTATTAGAATCAATTAGTATTCTATTAACAAAAATTAAGTTCAGGCAAACAGAAAGGAGAGAGTCAATCTAATATGAAGAGATTCAGTTTCCTATCTATGAGATGCATTTCTATTGCACAAGATTGATACAATGATCAGGTGTGAAAATATTTCTGAAAGCATGTCATAAGCTATCAAAGCAAAGAGAAAGGAAGCTGGTCAAATTCATTATACTAGAAGCTCTGGAAAGTCTCCGTGGAGCCTAAGGGCAGGAACAGAAAGAGAAGCCCACACAGAAGACCACCTCATGAGGAGAAACTGGTCCAAGTTAGATGCCTGCCTGAAGGTCCCAGAGATGCTGTGCTCCACCTACAAATAAAACACCACAATCATTTCATTAAAACGGTTACGTCAGTGGGGTTGGGACAAAGATATTGCAGAGAATGAAGGTAGATCATAATATTATAATGAAGGCATGTGGCATTCACTGTGGCATCCTTTGAGAACAACTTTAAGCCAAGAGGACCTTCATTTAGTGAGGAAAGAGTATTCCAGAGGCTCTCAGCAAAACATAGACGCCCATGATATTCGCTGATGAAAAAGCCTGCAGCGTTCCCAGGCTGGAAGCCCAAGTTTGAGAGCTGCTGAGCAATACACTCCTGCACTGTCAAGATCAAGAGTAGAGTCCATCATTGTGACCTCTCCTACCTTAGCTCCTGCTTCCTAGTGCCATCTTGAGACCCCACCCACTCAGGGCCCAGTGGTGCAACTGGACTCCTTTCAGAAACTCAGTTATTAGTCCCAACACTATCCTCTAACTACAGGAAGCAGCCAGGAAAGTTAGTCCTGACAGAATTCACATGAAATGGAGGCATCACTTCTCACCAACCCATGACCCCAGGAAGCAGCCAGGCAACTAACTTATCCTTACTAAATTATCCGTACCCAGCACACCTCTGAGAAGCAATCAAGTATCCTTGCCCATGTGCCAACAGCATGGCACTGGGAAGCCCTGTGAATCTAGTCATGGCCCATGGAAGGAGTAGAGCAGTCCGCACAGCACTTAAGAACCTCAAAAGCAAATAAATGGCCCTGAACGGTCACCTTTAGCCCTAGTAAGAAAGCAGTAGGCTGTTCCAAGCAGATAGACCCTTGGAAGCCCATGACATCATCTGCTCAGCTCTTATACTGATAGATACCCTTCTAGACCCACCAGTATACAGCAGCCTCTCTTTGACTTTCATACACTGATGACCACTGCTAACCGATTTATCATGGTGGAAGGGTGTAACAGAGTATGGTGGTTAGAATAGGTATGGCCCCCATAGACTTATGTGTGGCCACAGGGAGTGGCATTATTAGGAACTGTGGCCTTGTTGGAGAAAATGTGTCACTGTAGAGGTGGGCTTTTAGGTCTCATATGTGATAAAGCCACACCCAGTGACAGAGTTGCTTTTGCTGCATATAGATCAAGATGTAGAACTCTCAGCTCCTCCAGCACCGTGTCTGCCTTCATGCCACCATGNCCTGCCATGACAATAATGAACTAAACCTCCGAAACTATAAGCAGCCTCAATTAAATATTTTCCTTTATAAGAGTTGTCATGGTCATGGTGTCTCTTCACATCAATAGAAACCCTAACTAAGACAGAAGGTGGTACTAGGGACTGGGGTATTGCTGTGATAGGCCTGACCATGCTTTTGTTTGGAGGACTTTGAACTTTGGGATTTTGGGTTAGGAAAGCAGTGAAATGCTCTAAGTCTTGCTTAATGGGGCATACTAGTAGGAGCATGGAAGACAGTGGTACTAAGGGTGATTTGAACTGTGGGGGCCTGTCTCAGGATGTTTCTGAGGAGAATAATGTAAGCGTATTGCCTAGATCATTCTTGTGATAATTTGGTGAAGAATGTGGCTGTTTTTCCCCTTGTCTGAAGAGTCTGCCTGAGACTAAAGTGAAGAAATTTGGATTATCTATTGACAGAAGAAATCTCAAAACAGCCTAGTATAGACCCTGTCATGTGATTATTAACTCTAATGATGATTTTTAAATGAAAAGGAACAAGCTGAGCTAAAAACAATACAAAATGTACAATGTGAGGAGAAAAGGAGCGCCAAGAAGTGGAATGAAGCTTAAGAAATGCAGTAAAGGGAGTGGTGACCTCAGGGCAAGATCCTACTCAGCTAAGTTTCCAACTTGTGAAAAGGAATAAAAGAAAAGCTTAGAGCTAAGTGTGGTGGTGCACGCCTTTAATCCCAACACTCAGAAAGCAGAGGTAGGTAGATCTCTAAATATGAGACCAGCCTGGTCTATAGATACTGTTTCAGGACAGCCAAGCTTAGGCAGTGAAGGAAACCATGGAAAACAGAAAGTTGGTGAAAATGTAATTGAACAACGGGGCCATGTTCTAGCCCCAATAAGCAGCAGAATTTGACAGCTTTGGCCTCATTGTTCTGGAGTTAAGGATACAAGAAAGGGTCTATGGAATTTGTCCCTGCGACTAAGGAAAGCTGCTGAGGCCAGGCATGTGTCAAGGATGTCGCTGAATGGAGGCCTAGAGATTCCATTATGTGAAGCTGTAAAAGTGAAGCCTGGATTGCCTTGGAGACCCCAAAATGTTAGAGATGCCACAGCTGTAGGATACCTGATGAGGAAAGCTGCTAACAGGGAGTGGAACCAACCCAAAAGAGAAAAGTGTGTTTCAATCAACAAAGCTGAAAGGAGTTGGCGATCTGAAGAGCGTTTTGACATCAGACATGGAGATGCAGAGCTTGGAGTTTGCCCAGCTGGTTTTCAGTCTTACTTTGGTCCAGTATTTCCTCACTATGCTCCCTTCCCTACATTTTAAAATGATAATGTATATCCTGTGCCATTATATGTTGGAAGTAGGTGATCCTCTTCTTAGTTTTATAGGGAAATACAGTTAAGAGATTGCATGAATCTCAGAAGAGACTGAACTTTGGACTTTTAAACATTTAAACTTTTAAACATGGAGACTTTTGAAGTTGGACTAAATATATTTTTGCATTATGATATGGTGACAATCTTATGGGGGTCAGGGAGCGGAATGTGGTGGCTTGAATAGATGTGGCCCCCATAGACTCATATGCATGAGTTTGGCCATAGGGAGTGGCACTATTAGGAGGTGTGGTCTTGTTGGAGGAAGTGTGTCACTGTGGGAGTGAGCTTTGAGGTTCCATATATGATCAAGCCATGCCCAGTGACAGAGTTGCTTCTGCTGCCTGCAGATCAAGATGGAGAACTCTCAGCTCCTTCTCCAGAACCATGTCTGCCTGCACGCCACCATGATGATAATAGACTGAACCTCTGAAACTATAAGGCAGCCCCAATTAAACGTTTTTTTCTTTAAAAAGATTGCCATAGTCATCATGTCTCTTCACAGCAACAGAACCCTAACTAAGACACAGAGCAATGAAACTTACCCATTCTGGCCAGGAAACAGGGAGGAGGGAATGTCCTTCCAAGGCATACTCCTAATATCCCACATCTTCCAACAAGGCTCAACCTCCTAACAACCTTTGCAGCTATGAACTCACAAATGGATTCATCTGTGGAAGACAGTATAGAAGTTCCTTCTAAAACTAGAAACAGAGCTGCAATGTGATCTAGCAACCTCACTCCACAGTTCACATCCAAACGAAATGAAATCAGACAAAAGCGGATCATCTCAATAGATGAGAAAAGACATTGAATAAAGCCTAACATCCACTCACAATTTAAAACATTCAAAAATGAGTTATAGGAGGCATTCCTTAACCAGTGGAACAGTATAAAAACTCAAAAGTACATCTATGTGTTTAAAGTCAGTTGATTATATATCATACTATCTGTCGAGAGGGTGGGAGGTACATATACTCATGTGTGCATATCATGTAGGTCAGAGGTTGGCAATACAGTCATGTTTTCCTGCTTTGAGCATCCCTTAGAATTTCCAGTTCCCTTACAGGTGCCTAGCAACCCATTACGTTCTCCACAAAGCAGTGCTGCCCAGGTTCCTCAGAACACCTCAGGAGAATACTTTAATGATTCTTGACATTCACAGTGTCTTCATCAAGTANTTAAAATGGACACATATAAGGTTCTAGTCTCTGGGTAGATGACCATTGTCTCCTAGAACACAACAATAATGGTCAATAATGGCAGATACGTCATTTCTCCTAAATAGCAAATCTACTATCAGAGATTTTAAAATGTCATTAGTAAAAACAGTGACTACCTCATGGTATAGTTAATGGAAGTGAAACTTTGCCTATGTTTCTGACTATCCTTCAAATCACACCAACCAGTGTGGATACCACCTCTGGTTACTACAAGATTAAAGGAAGAGCTAAGTAGATGGGTCAGTTCCAAATTTGGTGGTGGTGATGGTAAGAATGCTAACAGCAGTCATTCATTTGAAAACAAAGATGTGTGCAAAACATTGTGCATGTAGGGTGGAATGATATATAATCTACTGTTTTTATGATTTTCCTAAACAATGCAGCTAATAGCCTGAAATGGTGCATGCAATTACCATAATATTANTTTTCTTGACAAATATTTATTGAGCATTTACCATGTGCTGGGCATAGTGCCAGGTCTGGAATATACAGTGAACAAGAAGACAGTGAGTACTCAAATAAGTAATTTGAAATTTTGACGGTTGTTCTGAAGAAGGTTACAGGGTATTAGGAGAGATGATGATAGAGGCGTGCAATTTGAATCCTTTGATGTGGTACCCCAAAAGATAAACAGGAACTAGGTGAAAAGAGAGAGGCAAGAACATTCTAACACTAAGAGAAGGCTAGTTCTGTCCATGACCTGAAGATCAATGTGTTCTTTTGTATGTCTAATGTGTCCCCCCATCCAACTGTCATAGTGGTTGTAAATCTAGTGAGCCAAGAAAAACAGAAAACTTGAGAGGTTAAACAGAGGTCAGAGCATGGGGCTTCTAGTGAGTTTGTAAGGAGTGCTTGATGACTCGATAAATACTTCAGAAAACCCAAAATGATGAGGATGGGCAGTTATTAATTAGGAGAATCAAAATCATGTGGCAATTTAATTTTGATAGTATTTAAATACCTGAAGAGATGAAATCAGCCGTGATAGGAGGGTTAGATAGACAAGCAAGGAAGGTACCTAGGATGAAAATGGTGATAAAAAGAACAAATTCAAGATATATATTTTTTTTATGCTGTGCGTGTCTGTATGTATGTTCACATGTGTAAGGGACACACTTGTGTATCTGTGTCCATACGTAAGTACATGTGTGCATGTGTGTGGAAGCCCCAGGTCAGCTTCCTCAATTGCTTTCCACCCTATATATGGAGGCAGTATCTCTCACTTGAGCCCAGAGACCAATTCGGCTAGTGTAGCAAGTCAGATTGCTCTAGGGATCCCCAGTGTCTGCCTTTATGCTGGGGTTACAGGTAGACCATCATGCCTACCCAGACTTTATGTTGATGCTGGACATTCAAACCATAGCGCCTCACTTTCATGTGTAAGCATTTTACCCACTTATCCATCTCTCAAGGTACATCTTAAAGGAGATGCTATTAAAAGAAAAACAAAAAACAAAGCAAAGCAAAAAACAATGATGTAGTCAGAAGTGATGGAGATCTTGTTCTATATGCTGTGAATATGTGTTGCTCTGATTGATTGATAAATAAAATGCTGATTGGCCAGTAGCCAGGCAGGAAGTATAGGCGGGATGAACAAACAAGGAGAATTCTGGGAAGAGGAAGGCTGAGTCAGGAGATGCCAGCCGCTGTGGAAGGAACAACATGCCTGTAGACCGGTAAAGCCACAGAATACGTGGCAAAACATAGATTAAAAGAAATGGGCTGAATTTAAGTATAAGAGCTAGTCAGTAATATGCCTGAGCTAATGGCCAAGCAGTTGTAATTAATATAAGCTTTTGAGTCTGTCTCTTATACACATCTAAAAGAAATGGGCTGAATTTAAGTATAAGAGCTAGTCAGTAATATGCCTGAGCTAATGGCCAAGCAGTTGTAATTAATATAAGCTTTTGAGTTATTAATTTATAAGTGGCTGCGGGACCACTGGGTGGGCTGGACTGCGTGGGGCCTGGTGGGACCCAGACAAAATATTCACCTACACAGAAGTTTCTCAGGTCCCACCCACCCCAGGGTCCAGCAATCATTTATAAAATAATCACTCAGAGGCTTAATATTATTTATAAACTGTATGGCCTTTGGCAGGCTTCTTGCTAGCTAGTTCTTATATCTCAAATTAACCCATTTCTATTAATCTACATTTTGCCATGTATTCCGTGGCTTTACCAATCTGCTGGCATGTTGCTCCTTGGGCGGCTGGCTGGTGTCTCTCCAGACTCCACCTTCCTCTTTCCTGTCTCTCTCCTTGGATTTCTGCCTGCCTCTAAGCTGCCTTGTCATAGGCCAAAGCAGCCTATTTATTAACCAATGGGTACAACATATATTCACAGTGTACAGAAGGACATCCCTCAGCACATTGATGAGTTGATTGGAGTGAGAGTTCTATGAAGCAGATTATGTGTCAGGAATCATGCTCACATTTCTGATGTGAGCACCCAGGAAAATGGAGAAAGTAGAACTGCGTCTGAATGTGTCCCCTAAAGTATATGTGCTAGAAATGCTGTCACCAACAAAACAGAACTGGGAAGTAATCAGAGTACAAAGGACCTGCCCTCATGGGGGACTAATACTATCACCACAAGAGGAGGGTAGTCATTACAAGAGTGGATTGCTATCAAAGTGACCCCTCTCCCCTTGCTGTATTACCCTCGTGCATTACTGCCCTTACATCATCTGCCATGCAGGTGCATGCACTTGGACTCCCCAAAACTGAGCACATAGATTTCTGCACCTTGTGACTGTCCAATTCACATGTGTTCTTTGCAGCAGTAGAAAGCAATAAACACATAAAGCAGACTACAGATGGAGCCTCACCTTCCAAAATACAAATAAAGTTGTACTACCAAAGTCATCATTATCCTCTCCTCTCTCTCTCTCTCTCTCTCTCTCTCTCTCTCTCTCTCTCTCTCTCTCTCTCTCTCTGTGTGTGTGTGTATGTGTGTGGCTGTGGCTACGGCAGTGGCTGAGGCTCTAGCTGTGTTTATGCTTTGTACAGGGGAGAGCAAGAGCTGGAAAATTGCAAACAAGTATGTACCTAAATAATGAAAAATGATTTCTGACACCTATAGATGCTGCTGGGAGCCTTTCTGATGCAAATATATACCTAAGCTAGCTCTGCTTTCACCTCAAGAACAAAAAAAAATACATTTAAGTTTTTTTTAAAAAAGCAACACTTAGAAAAAAAAACACTGCCACCACAAGCTACAAATTCCATTGTTTCTAGAGAAAATTCATTTACATCAAATATCTGAAGCTGTCAATGCACACAAAGACTTTCAAAGCATTTGTTTGGAGCTAATACTGTTCTTTCTATTTATAATCTAATACCTCATCCACCCCCTTACGATTCTTTGTGAACTTGCTCAAGTTTTGGCTCTGCTATACTTTTCTCTTTTCCTTCTGAGACACACTTGTAATCTTTACAGACTTGTTCCAAGAGCAAAGAAGTGATCATTAGAGAAAGAATGAAGCGTCGTGTGATGTTATGCCTGCTGCTCACTGAGAAGGAATCTGTTCCCATAATTGAATAAAACTGGGAAGGCCCAATGCCATGAAGGTATAGATCAGATTAGATCAGGGAGGATCATAGTCAGACATCATGCCCTAGCCACAACCTTAGAAGCAGATGAAATTCTGATGCTGGATGAAGCCCAATATTCCTAACTAAATAATTACCTTCAGCAAGAACAATCTTTTTGTGATCTATTTATGGAATCATGATTTATAATCTTTGCGAATAAAGTCAAATGTAGGTGATGGGCACAGAGCTATCACGGCATTAAAAACATGACATTAGAAAAACTAAGCAAAACCTGATCTGAAATTAGGATTCAGATGGTCAAGCTCATTGTCCTGCTGAAGTTCTCATGATAAGAATCTGGAAGGAAAGAGTGGGGACCGGAGAGATGGCTCAGTGGTTAAGAGAACTGGCTGCTCTTACAGAGGACCCACGTTCAACTCCTGCACCTACATGGTGGCTTACAACCATCTATGACTCTAGTCACAGGGGATCCAGTGCCCTCTTCTGGCCTCTGCAGATACTGCATGCACATAGTGCACAGACATACATGAAGACAAAGCACCCCTATGCATTAAATAAATGGATATTTAATAAATGAATGAATGAATGAATGAATGAATGAATGAATGAATAACTTTTAAAAAAGAATCTGGACCCATGCAGTACAGGGAAATAAAGCTGAAATTCCATGGAAGGACACTCTAAACAGGGACTCCTAGACGAAGAGAAAAAACTCAAACCAACACAAGAAAATAAGGTTACTAGTGATTTTCAATCTTCTCTATAATCACACAGAAGTAGCTTTTTGAAAGTTAACCCTTGGAGATGGGTTCAAATGGGTTTGAAATTTTTTAAATAGTTTTAGGGTTTTGTTTGTTTTTATTTTGGGTTATTTAATTTTAGCTACCTGGAAGATTTCTGTCGTCATTCCATGCACTCCTCCCCTTACACATGCACAACTCACCGTGCTCCCAGCATTCTCCACCAGGGCAGCACACTGGCTAAGACTGCCAAACCCACACTGCTGCATCATCACCAGGCTAGAGTTTCCATTAGAGACAGAATGATGGATGCCAATGATTACAGTCCCATGCAGCAGAGATTTGCTGTCCTAGAAAGCTGTGCTCACATTTTTCCTGTCTCTCATTCCTCATCAGTCTTTGAGTACCACTGAACCTATGTTGTCTCCATACTTGTACCTTTTCCAGTATGGCATATAGTTGAGTTCATGTAACAAATAGCCAGTTTGGCTGGCTTCTTCATTTAATAGTGTAACTCTAAGCTGGTAGCACATTGTTTCTTTTGGTGGTGTTAAATCCTAGTCCACTATTTGGCTATACCATAGTTTATCTCTTCACCTGATATTGACAAGTAAGAACATCTTAGTTGATTCCAAGTTTTGTCAAATCTGAATAAAGCTGTTATAAATAAGCCTGCATGTTTTTCTGTGATGTTATATGAGTTTTGAGTTTGGACTAAAACTCATTTCTGATCCAAAACCTACCAAAGTGGATATTGACATAAAAGTGGTTTTAAACCATGAAACCACTGGCATTTGCTCAAAGCACAAATTTGCTCATGGAGGATATTTGCTTAACCTCAGAAGCAAAGGGAAACCACAGAACCCTGTTAAAGATGAACTTGGGTTTATAATCATGTTGTATACACACACACACACACACACACACACACACACACACACATACACACAGAGTCCAAAGAAAAGTCAGTGGAAACTGATCTCCCATAAAGACAGTGGCCGCTGGAATATAAAATGATATAATTAGCCTGTATTTTCTAAAGCAGTTAAAATAATGAGCACATACAAAAGTAGAACATAAGAGAAATCATTAACAATAGCAGGAAAATACCATTACTAAAGCAAAAATAAATACAGTTGTTGAAACTAAAAGCATGTACACAGAAACAAAGTAAACAATAGAATCAATGAAGTTTAAAAGTGGAATAGGGCACTAGACGAAGGGCGCACTGAAGTGACCACTGCCTCAGTGAGCAATCAACAGATGGGAACTGTGAAGAGGAATACAAAGCACGGTAGCCATTGTATCTACTCAGAGGTCCGACAAAAATACAGAATGTGGGAGATGCAGCAACTGACATGACAAGGGCTGATGTTTTTCCGTAAATGCAATCAGGGATCAATGCCCTGAGTCTGAAAGCAGAAGACCTACGTGTCAGTGGGAGATGGGAGCCATCTGAGAAGCTCAACCAGGAGTAATAGATTCTAGATGGAAATGTGGTACCCCTGAAGACAAACCCAGACCCTACTCCGGATGAAGCCACTGGTTGGCAGCATGACTCTGCAGGTGACGTAACCTTCTAGCCTCAGTTATTGTTTCTGAAAAGTTATATGAGGGCGTGTAAGGTGAGGAATGTACGCAAAGCACAGAAAGCATGCACATAGTAGGTGCTCAACTAGCAGAAATTATGTGTTCTGATACCTTTAACACCTGTACAATACTGTAATAAAATCTCTTGGTTTTAATCCTGAGTTTCCAGTGAGTTAGAGTTTGTCACCCCATGTTTACCACACACCCTTGTCTTCATACCATTTGTTGGCAGGGCTAAGTGCCAGGTCAGTCTGTTCCTCTGGCTCTGATTCTCTTAGCCCTCCAGAAGCTAGTCCACATACTCAAGAGGTTCTATGACAGGCTTTTCTGCTATTCTCATTAAATAGAGTCTTTGTTTCTAAACTATTGTTTAACTACGAATAAATAATTGGATATGCATAGCTGGATAGCTGTTTAACATACATATATATTTATGGGCATGAATATTTATGTGTACACTCATATATAAGATATATATATATATTCACAGTTATCATTCAACTCTAAAGTCTGCCAAAATTCATTTCTTACATTCAATATAGATGAATGTCATATAGATGGATGGCACTGGTTTTGAATGTGTGGTGCTGTGGGTAATGAAGATGCTTTTGACGGTTAATTGCTCATGTATAACACAAACATTTTAGTTCATTCTGAAACCTAGTTTTAGGACTAGAGAAGAGCCGTGACACCACAATCACCCATCATCACTTTTGTTGGAGGTGAGTAACCCAGAGACACTCAGACACATCCAGTTTTCTAGTACAGAGCGATAGCAACCACATNNGTGTCTTCANTGTTATTACATAGAGAGAATGCTAAAGATGGCTTGACAGGTGGTGTGCTCAAAGTCAGAGCAAGAGAGCCGCAGAGCTAGGATAAGAAAGTCCCTGTCCCCACCTCATTTGTTAATGTCTCTTTATCAATTGTGTCCTTAGTTCTCAAAGTTTGACAGAAAAACCCATTTGCCCACAGTGACACCAGGGCCCACAGGACAGCAATTTGCCCTTAGTATTAACTGTGAACTAAATCTAAGTAGTGAGTAATGGATGCTACATAGTAAATGAGGGTCACAGACAAACCAAAATCAAAACTCAAGAATTCATGAACATAAGGATGACCCACCTGAATAGTTACTAAAACAATAGGTCAATTATTGAAGAAAAAAGAATGAGATCCTATTCTTTATAAATCAAGTGTATCAAAAAGGGAAAAAAGTCAATAAAGTGATTCTTATTGATACCCTGCCATACACATAGATCATTGCCTAGCCCAATTGTCATCAGAGACGCTTCACTCAGCGACTGATGGAAACAGATGCAGAGACCCACAGCCAAACATTAGGCGGACTTTGGGAAATCCTATGGAAGAGGGTGAGGAAGGATTATGGGAGCCAGAGGGGCCAAGGACACCACAAGAAAACACACAGTCAACTGACCTGGGCTAATGGGAGTTCACAGAGACTGGTCCGCCAACCAGAGAACTTGCAAGGGACTGACTGTAAGGTGAATTTCTAAACGGTCTTGTTAAATAAAAACACAGGGCCAGAAATAGGGTAAAAATCTGACAGAGATCAGAGGAATTAGGTACAGCTGCCAGCCTCACCTTACCAACGCCACTGCTTCCAAAAGAGAATGTGTGATTTCCTATATCTCCTTGTCTATATCCCTTTTTGTTTTGTTCTCCCATTGGCTCTCTCAGCCTAGCTACATCACTTTCTGTCTGTCTATATAGACCTCCAGAATTCTATGGTTGATGTTGGGATTAAAGGTGTGTTTCTCCACACTTGACTCTTTCTAGTGTGACCTGGAACTCACAGAGATCCGGACAGGCCCTGCCTGCTAGCCAATAGGATTAAGGGCATGTGCTAAGATTGCAAGGCTAGCAACTGACCTTGTTCCTCTGATCCTCAGATAAANTTTATTGGGAGACATAGATAAAATACCACCACAACTGACCTAGGCTCTTTGCATATATATTGCAGCTGTGTACCTTGGTCTTGTTGTGGGACTCCTGCAGAGGAAGCAGAGGCTGTCTCTGACTCTGTTGTCTGCTCTCGGGACCCCTTCCTCCTGCTGTGTTACTCATCCAGTCTTATATATATTTTTTTTCTTTATTTTTTTATTTTTCTTATGCTCCCATTTCCCATCTCCTCCCCTCCCCCTGCCCCCAGTTTACCCAGGACATCTTATCTATTTCCTCATCCAGTCTTAATAAGACAGGAGGTACCTAGTTTTGCTGCAATGTGATATGTCATGGCTGGCCATCATACATGGGAGGCCTGCACTTTTCTGAAGGGAAGGGAGAGGAAGTGGATGTGGGGAGTTGGGGGAAGGGACTGGAAGGAGAGGAGGGAGGGAGGGGAAACTGTAACCAGACTGGGAAAAAATAATTGATTAATTAATAAAACATTTGATACTTTCAAAATAAATATATCAGGTGCACCTTGTGGCCCTGATTCCTCCTAGCCTTTTTTTTTCAGCCTTGATTTTTCATCAACTTTCACTCAACCTGCTATCTAATCTTAATCACTACTTGGGAGCCTGAACTCTCTTTAAAGCAAGAATTAGGCAAAGCTCCTAGCAGTGGGACTAGGACATCAACATCAGCCACAAAACCTTCAACCTATAATCTGTCCTGCCTGCAAGATGTGCTGGGTGGGTGGTATAGGACTTGTGGGAGTGGCCAACCAATGACTAGCCCAACTTGAGACCCAGGCCACATAAGGGATCCCATGCCTGACACTGCCTGGATGGCCAGGAATCAGAGGCAGGACATCCCAGAGACCAAGGATAGAATCAAACATGACTGACAAAAAGTTAAAAAATAAAAAAAAATAAATAAAAAGAAAGTCAATGAAATGATTCCTAGTGATACTCTGGTATACTCTATGATCAGTACCTAGCCCAGTTGTCATCAGAGGGGCATCATCCAGCAACTGATAGGAGCAGATGCAGAAACCCACAGCCAAACACTAGATGAAACCAGTGGAACCCCGAAGAAGAGACAAAGGCAAGGTTGTAGAAGCCAGAGGGGTAGAGGACATCATGGAACATGGCCCACAGAATGAACTAAGCAGGGCTTATAGGAGCTCACAGAGACAGAAATGACAAACAAGGAACCTGTATGGGGTGAACCAGGTCCTGTGTATATACCTTACAGTTGTGTAGCTTGGTGTTCTTATGGGATTCCCAACAGTGAGAGGAGGAGGTGTCTCTGACTCTTTTGCCTGTGCTTGGGACCCTTTTCCTCCTACTGGGTTGCCTCATCCAGCCTTGATATAAGGGTTTGTGCCTAGTCTTACAGTAACTTGTTATGTTTAGTAGATATCCCTGGGAGGCCAGCTGTTTTTTTTTTTTGTCTTGTTTTGTTTTAAAAGGATATGGAGGAGGAGTGGATCTTGGAGAGTGGGAAAGTGGGGAGAGGGACTAGGAGGAGTGGAGGGCAGGGAAACTGCGGTCAGGATGCAATATATGAGAGAAGAATGAAAAATAAGTCAAATGCTAACTGATGTACTGCTGCACCCTTTGCTTGCTTGTCATTGTTTGTGTCTTTAGCAACCTTTTGGCTAACCTTTCTATTTTTATCATCAAGTCTTGATAGTAATGGGGACAAAACAATATTCCTTTGTTCCATTGTTTGCTATTTCAAATTCCATTGTTTTGCTATTATCTTAAAAGAGGTACATGATCTCTAAGGACTTGTGATGATAACATTTTTGACGTTGTAATTTAACATGGCAATGTGGTCTCAATAATCACTCAGCAACATTGTTTTGCCACTGTCTTGACATTGTAAGATGGTCTCTCTAGACTTACATTTTGCCATTGCCTTGACATTGTAATATGGTCTCTACAGATTTGCATTGAAATTTGTTTTGTCATTGTCTTGATATCATAATGTCTTCTCCATGGACTTCTCTTCACATACATCATCCTCTCCAAAGACTTTCATATCAGCCCCATTACAAGAGCAAAGTGCACTGTTAATATCCCATCCCTGGGAACTGGGAAGGATCTTTCATGGTTTCTGCTTAACAGTAAGTGTCGCATCTCATCAATAACTATTTTCAAACTCTTTTATCTCAACTCTTCCCAAATCTCATTCTTGATGCAGAGATTTTTACCAAGAAGTAAAGTGGACAAATTCCCATTAGGTAAAATCTGCCTGCACATTTTTCATTTTTAATATTAAACTCACTCACTTTAAAAGCATTAAAGTGGAGTCGATCATGAGGGAGTTTGCTTCTCCAGCCCGTAATAGGGAACTATTGCATAGAGTTGTTCCAACTTGGTNTGAGAACACAGCAGAGTACATTAGAAGGGAAAACCTGCCACCTCCTCTATTCACAAAATACCTTTGTAAATTCTTTTCCCCTGTTGAATTGCATCACTTCTACTGCTTACTGCCTTCAACAATGCCTCTGCTTATATCATCATTCCCTAGTCTCACAGACTCTTAAAGCACTAAATGGATNTAATATTCATTTTTCTCCTTTCTTCTCCTTACATGCATCAACCATATTCTTTTTCTTAGTCATAAAATACATGCATAAACAAAAGTAAAACCTCTAGTGGGACTGTGGGTTGTTTTTCTCCCAGAAAAATGGAATCCTCTCATTTGAAACCTGTAGGGAGAAAGCCCAGAAAGGATGAGGTTTATGAGCGGCAATTCTGCTGGCCAGGTGGTGGTCCACCCCCATCATTTGGATTACAAGGAGCACGTACATAAGATTTAGTGGATTTCAACATGGCACTGAGCATTTGCCTCTGTCTTGCATGTATTATCATAGCAACGTGCTCTCAGAATTCTGTAAATTGCTAAGATGTCCTTCTTTAGGCTGTACAGAGCCANGGTCACTGTGCAAGGTCACAGTCAGTTAAGGTAAAAAGCTATCCTTTTCCCATTTTCCCAGCTCAGTGAGATTTGAACCCCTCTCACAAGGACACCTGACTAGAGGGTTATCATTCAAAGAGCACTTAAAAGGGAAATGCATAATTTCTCTAGCTTTTATCTCTGAAGTGTTCTCCTTTAGGTGTGATGGCAGACAATAAAGCATAGTGATGCTGCTGCATCTGAGATTTTGGAACCAAAAAACCCACAGATATTCTCATACCATTTGTCAGTTGCTGCATTTGCTTCATCCAAGGATGAAGCAGCTTCTCATCCTTTCTAGGGCCGGATACCCTCTTGCACTTAGCTGTAGTCCTCGCTCATACTCAATCCTGGGTGACCCCAGGAACCTAAGGCATGCACTTTCTCCCAGTTTTCTATGATGCTTAGTCCTTCCAATTTCTACTTCCCTCATCTCCTTTATCTAGAAAAGTGGAAAGAGACTTTCAGCTAGACAGAAAGACAGACATGATCAGGGATGTGTTACCACACTGTTACATCTAATTGACAAANCCTCAGGGTGGTGGAAAATGAACCAGACTCAGAAAAATTTAGATCCAGTCACTGTCCCCAGCCTATGAACCCTGTAAAAAATTAAGCTGTCTTTTCCTTGTATTCAAATAATGCACACTAATCATGTGGAAAGGAGCATCCAAGACACTCACTTGCAAGAAGAAGATCCCAGACATTCAAACACCACGAATCTTCTCAATGACTCTGTCATCATTAAGAACATCAATTATTTTATTAGATTGTATGGCAAATTGTTTCAACAATTTCTCTTTTGTATAATTTTAGACTGCCAGCCACTCTACTTACTTTATGTTGATTATTTTCTTCATGAATTTAACAGAATGTATTGATCATCTACCACATAGCTCACAGTGGTGATGATGAAACTGCATAGAAAAAACTGACAAACAGCACCATGTGCCAGAGACTATTCAAAGTATTTTATGTATATAGCACATTTAATATCCACATCAGTTATATGATCCCTAATCCGTAAAAGAGGAAAGTAAAATAGAATTTCATTAACTTACTCAGTGTCACATAGGATGGTAAGGATTGACAGAGCAAGGAATCCAACCCACACACTCTAACTTCAGAGCCTTTGTTCCANTCACTATGGGCTATTTTACTAAGACAGACAAGATTTTCCCAGTGGTGTTTCATCTGCTTCCCTCAGTGGCTCTGAAGACAGACAGGGAAGATATTAGCATCTCTATTGCATCCATAATAAATGGTGACTTTGTTTTAAAGTGCTAAAAAAGATATCAAACTTGAGAAGAAAATAATGTAATAGTACTAAAACATCATTTCATGAAATTTCTCTTCTTTAATTCTATACCGAGTTATTCTAAGTGGTTAAGGAACTGCTTTGTAAATTCTAAAAAAATAAATAAATAAATAAAAATAAACCACCTCTGTATCATCTGTAACAAACGCCAGCCATAACAGTGCAGGGCAGCAACACCATTTTCAGTGCCCTTGGGGATCTGACTACCACACAGGACCAATATGACTTAATCTATTACCATAGAGACTTCAAAGCCTAAAGATCCTGTCAAGAATTTGAATCTCAACCATTTGGCTGGAGCTGTCTGGCAGCATAGCACTGTAGAACATACAAGACTATAAACATCTCTTGTTTAAGGATGGGAGTGAAGGTTATAAGCCTCATCTTGAAGAACCAACTGATGCTAAGAATTAATGCAGCTGGGAACATCTCGACTTAGTCTTCATCTGCAAAGATCTGCTGGCAGTAATAACATAGAAACATTTTTGGTTTGGTGACTTATTTGTTTGAGACAGGCTCTCCCTATACAGCTGGTGTTGATCCTTTGATCCTTCTGCATATGTCTCCAAGTGCTGAGTTCAAAGATGTACACTACCATAGCTGTTCCTCTTAAACTTTCCATGTGTATTTGGTTTGCCCTTTCATNTTCTACTTCTACCCCTGTGCCCATCTCCTATCTATAATGTCATCCACTCTGTACTCTCTCTGACACAGCATCCAGTAAATACCTATTTCATGACTGTCATTTATGACAAAGGGAATCTGGTGTTCTTTGGAAATAATGACCTTATCAATTTGATGATTTTTAAAGACCAGAAGAGTAAGTTTACAGTTTCATTTGTCATACTACAACTGTATATTGTGATGTTTGCTGGAGAGATCTTGGTTCATTGAGTAGGAGGTGGTATTAACATGTATGGCAAGCACTGGACATATTGTGGANACTGCACTGATTATTATGAGAGTCTTCTTAACCTTGTGTAGGAAAGACCTTACTTGTATCATTTGTTTTGTGAAGCAGAAATTCATGTTTTGGAACATGGCATGTCTCAGCACACATTCACATTTGGAAGTGGCACAGTTGGCCTCATAGATCTCAGTAAAAAAAAAAATGATTAGATGAAATCCTTTGACACTTGCCCAGCATGCTGTAAATGCTTGTCTTAGTCAGGATTTCTATTGCTGTGAAGAGACACCATGACCATGGCAACTCTTATAAAGGAAATAATTTAATTGGGGTTGGCTTACAGTTCAGAGGTTTAGTCTATTATCATCATGGTGAGAAACATGGTAGCATGNAGGCAGAGATGATGCTGGAGAAGGAGCTGAGAGTTCTACATCTTGATCCACAGGTAGCAGGAAGAGACTGTGAGCCACTAAATCTGGTTTGAGCTTCTGAAACCTCAAAGTGCACCCCACAGTAACACACCTCCTCCAACAAGGCCACACCTCCTAATAGTGCCATTCCCTGTGAGCCTATGGAGGCCATTTTTATTCAAACTNCTACATTCTCCTCTCTGGCCCTCAGATTTCCAAGTCCTTTCAGTTTTGTTGACTGCAACACTTTTTTTTTCCCTTGGGCTGGCCCCAATCCCTGTTAGCATCTCTCCTTGGCAGATAACTCAAGGATCTGGCATCTTCAACATTTTGGGGTCTCCAAGGCAGTCCAGGCTTCACCTTTATAGCTTCACACAATGGCCTCTCTAGGCCTCCATGCAGAGACATCCTAACACACTCCTGGCCTCAGTGGTCTTTCTTAGTCATGGAGGGAGATTCCATAACCCCTTTCTTCTGTCCTTGACTCTGAAGTCAGAACCTCATGGCTGAAGCTACCAAGTCCTGCTGTTTTCTAGGGCTGGAATATGGCATCCTGGTTCAGCTATATCTTCATTGGCTTTCTGTTTTCAATGGGTTCTTTTGCTGCCTAAGCTTATGTCCCTCAGCTGTCCTGAAACTTGCTCTGTAGAACAGAGTGAGGTTTGTTTTTTATTCTGGCCTTGAATTCAGAAATCTCTGTACCTCTGCCTCCATAATTCTGGGATTAAAGGAGTTCACCATCACACCCAGCTCTGAACTTTAATTCCTTTCACAAGCTTAGCTGGGTGAGATGTTACCCTGAGATCACCACTCCCTTCTCTTATACACATCTAGAAGTGTATAAGAGAACCATCACACCCAGCTCTGAACTTTAATTCCTTTCACAAGCTTAGCTGGGTGAGATGTTACCCTGAGATCACCACTCCCTTTATTCCATTTAACTCCGTTTAACTCTTCTTTAATCTGTTTATCTCCTTGAACACAAGGTTTAGCTCCATTCCACTTCCTGGTGCCCCTTTTCTCCTCAAATTGTACATTTTGTATTTTTCCTTTCTCAGCATGCTCCTTTCCATTATAAAACTTCATAAGAGTGAANACTAATAGCCACACAGAGTTAATACTAAGCTGTTTTGAGATTTCCTCTGCCAGTTTAATCTAAAACTCTTCAATTTAGTCTCAGGCAGACTTTTCAGACAAGGGCATAAAGCAGCCACATTATAGAGAAAATATCACAAGATTGGTCTCTAGGCCACATACAAATATTCTTCTCTGAAACCTCTTGAGCTGGACCACTGCAGTTCAAATNACCCTGAGCACCACTGTCTTCCATGTTACTACTAGTATGAGCTATTAAGCTCCACTTAAAGCATTCAACTGCTTTTCCAATCCGAAGTCCCAAAGTCCTGCAAACAAAAGCATTTTCGGGCCTATCACAACAATATGCNACTGCTGGTACCAACCTCTGTCTTAGTTAGGGTTTCTATTGCTGTGAAGAGAACCATGACCACAGCAGCTCTTATAAAGGAAAATATTTAATTGGGGCTGGCTTACTATTCAGAGGTTTAATTCATTAACATCATGGCAGGAAACACAGTGACATGNAGGCAGACATGATGGTGGAAAAGGAGCTGAGAGTTCTACATCTTGATCTGCAGGCATCAAGAAGTGACTGTGAGCCACTAGACCTGGCTTGTGCTTATGAGATCTCAAAGTCCACCCCTAGTGGCACACATCCTCCAACAAAGACACACTTACTCCAACAAGGCTATACCTCTTAATATTGCCACTCCTTATGGGCCTATAGGAGCCATTTTTATTTAAATCACCACAATACTCAACCCATATTGATTTCTCCCTCTATACCTCCTGCCCTGATTTTGCCATATTTGAAATGTATACTCAGAGACATAGCATTTATCTTGCTACTAATGACTAGAATCAGTAGGAACCTTCATCTAGATAACCATGTTAAAAACTCATTGATTTTCATTGTTAAAAAAAAAATCACCAAATGTTCATTAACATTTACCAGGTACTTCATCTCTGCTGGGGCATCAGAAGCAAAAGGACTATGGTAGTTTAAATGTATTTGGCCCCTATAATCTCATAGGGAGTGGTACTATTAGGACGTGTGGCCATGTTGGAGTGGGGACCTTTTGGGAGGAAGTATGTCGCTGTGGGGTTGGGTTTTCTATGCTCAGAATACTGCCCAGTGTCTCAGTCGAATTCCTGTTGCCTAAAAGATGTAGCACTCTGAGCTTCAGGACCATGTCTGTCTGCATGCTGCCATGCTCCCCACCATGATCATAATGGATTGAACCTCTGAAACTGTAGACAAGCTGGTAAGCAGCTCCCCTCCATGGCCTCTGCATCAGCTTCTGCCTCTGGGATCCTGCCCTGTTCGAGTTTTTTGTCCTGACTTCCTTCAGTGATGAACAGCAATGCTGAAGTGTAAGCCAAATAAACCCTTTCCTCCCCAACTTGCTTTTGATCATGGTATTTCATTGCAGCAATGAAAACTCTAAGACAATGACTACATCCTAATGTTTGTCATGATTTTAACAGCATGAGTCAGCAATAGATGTCCTACAACCCCTGGACATACTATGCCAGTTTTGTACAACTATCACACATCCCTTATTCTTGAGACTGGTAAATATTTCTTATCTTTCCTTTTTAAAGAGGATGTTCAAATTAGATGCCANTGACAGAACTGTCATTTAACTTGTAGGTTTAGGANCAAAAAACATTCATGTAATAGAAAAAGGAGATCCCTGCATTTCAGCTAAAGTTTAACATTTGGTTTTCATTCTGCATTGTTCAGTTTTACAGTATGGAATTCCCAATAATATCTACATAGCAAGAGCAAACTATCAGTCAAAAACCACCAGATGGATGTGAAAATTAAATTTTTCCAGTAAATTATGATGTAAAAGTGAATGCTGNTATACTGCAGGGTTGGATACCAGAGGGGGAACATTGTCTGAATATGTGAGTTGCAGCCACAGCAATGCAGCAAATTGTGATTACAAAAATCTGAGGAAGTACTTTACTAATATGGATGAACAAGGGCAAAGAAAATTTCCCTTAATGGCTTTAAGATCAAAGTAAACATAACAAGAAAGTTTGTTTTCTCCCCACCACACCACACAACTAACAATGCCCACACAGAGAAGATGTGTAGTAACTGAAGAACACAGCCTTGCCTGTGTGGACCCCTCACTCAAAGAACAGGGCGGAACTGCCCTGAAAACTTGGATATTATGGACTTTGCTCCTTTATTCTGCCAGAGAATGAATATGATTAAAGTTGAGTACGATCGTGAAATGTCTTATATTTTCATATGTGTATTAAGGCATGGACACAAATGATCCTAACAGATTAAAGACTGTCCATTGTGATAACTTACAAACAATGAAGACTTACATTTGCATGGCTATAGTATAGTGTGCTTTTCTTGTTGTTTTCACATACACCCTCTCACTAAATCACANTGCAATGCTGTGATGAGCAGATTATTAACATAACCCCCAATGCAACAGATATGCTCATAAAAATTTGGGGAATTGTGCAGTATCATACTTGGNGTGTGCAGTTTTATATAAGAACTTTGCACTTTTTTAACTTCTCATTCTACAATTGTTTGTTTGTTTTCTGTTTTCTGATACTAGGACTCACTATGTAGCTGAATCTGGCCTTGAACTCCTGACCCTCCTGCTTGGAACACAGCCATGTGCCACCATACCCGGCTCATTCTGCTTTTGAAAGCTCTGCATGACAGACGGCTCACATGATATGACATGTACAGCTTTTCCCCTTTTNCCCACGTGAATTTTGCAAGCACCTCACAAAGTATATTACGACCATTTTTACCTGCTTTTTATGGATGAAAAACTGTGGCATAGAGAAGTTTGGTTTTTGCTAAACTCTTGTGTCTGCCAATAGGGGAATTCAGACCTGTTACAAGTCTTTTGTTTGTACACTTCAGGGTAGGCCCTATGCCCAGCACTGGTTGGCCAACACCAAACAAGCTCAAATAGTATTTTTGTAGCCTTTTAATCTCATGTTGTTTTGTTTAGGCTTTTTTTTGTCTTNAGAGTTGGGCATGGGTTGGGTGGTTGAGGAGGCAAGAATCTGGGAGGAGTGGAGTTGGAAAGAGAATGTAATCAGAATATATTGTATGAAAAATATTTTTCAATTAAGAAATTCCTTTCTTAATTTTGTGTGTATGTTGGGCAGAAGACTCCAGAAACTGGGGCACTTGAAATAGAGTTCAGTGGTGAATCACTTGCTTAGTAGGCACGAGGCCGTGGATTCAAACCTTAGCATCATAAAAACAAATAAAAATGTTTCAGAATAATTCACAATTTGGAGGTGTTTATTATTTCTCACGCTTAGAAATACAGCATTTTCTGAAGACTTGCAAACTAGATGAGGAGACAACTATTAGCAGAGGTAAATATGGCTTTGGTAAGGGAACCCATACCTGACACTGCCTGGGTAGCTGAGAACTTGAGATGGAGACTAGATAGCCCAGGGACCTAGGGTAAAACCAAATACTTCTATTAAAAAAAAAGAAAAACAGAAAAAGGTAGCAATATCATGACTCCTAATGACTTTCTGCTATACTCAAAGATCAGTATCTTACTCAGTCACCATCAGAGAAGCTTCCGTCTGCAGCAGATGGGAACAAATACCGAGACCCACAGCCAGACATTCCGCAGAGAATGAGAGACCTTGTAATTCTCACTCCTCTATGGGATGTCTCCAATTAAACCCCTCCCCTCAGGGCTCAGGGAACCCTGTGGAAAAGGATATGAAAAGAGTGTAAGAGTCAGAGGAGATGGAGGACACCAAGAAAATAAGGTCCTTTAACTCAACGTGTTCAAAGCGTATATGAATTCACAGAGACTGAGGCAGCATACAC
>LZPO01087991.1:4348-30462 GCA_001675575.1 Neotoma lepida | reverse complement strand
TATTTCAAGTCTAGCACGGTATACCAGACATAGCTCGGGGGTAAGCTACTTAACAGATTACAGGGATTAGGGATGGTGGGTGTATATCCTTCATTCTCTGATTAACCTCTTGTAAGTCCTGAACTGGCCCTTAGTCCCTCGTACCTGGCTTTTTCACTGGCAACAGGGGGGTGTTCCAGGGGGACTGGCATAATTTTAAGATGCCCAATTGCAGGAGTCTNTGAATGTGAGGTCAAATACCTTCTTTTGTCTCTTTACTCATTGGGTACTGGCTGATNGACATGGGGTTTGCNGTGGGCTTTAAGCATATCACTAGGGGTGGTTGTTTTGTAGTCAGTCCCATCCNGGAGGTCTCCACCCAGGCTGTAGGGAATTCGGGGAGCNACTTGGCGTCTAATGGTGGTGGCAGGGTTGAGGACAGTTCATCCAGCCAATGTTCATCCTCCAGGTGGAGAGTTAATGCCTGGAAGGCTGCCCCCCTGGGCCGGCAACTGAGGCTCCTCTCTCACGGAAATGGATCTGGGCCCTGACCTTTGAAGGAAGATCCCTCCCTAGTAGTGTGTAGGGTTAGTCCGGCACCAGCAGGAACGAGTGAGTGACCTGTCCTGTGCTAAGATTGACTTTCCACTCAATTGTCCATCAATACAATTCCCGCTCCCCCCCCTCCCGGTGGCTCCCAGGACCCATGAGGCCTTGGTGCNCAGGGGTCCTGTGGATTGGACAGGAACGGAATGTTGAGCTCCTGTGTCAACTAGGAACATTACTGGTTGGCCGCCCACATCAAGGATTATCTGGGGCTCAGGGGGAACCTCCTGGGCCTGACCCCCCTAATCTTCATCCTCCAGAGACAATACTGCCACTAGCTTCTTCAGCCTCTGGGGCTGGATTTTCCTTGGGCAGTCTTTTACCCAGTGGCCCTTTTCTTTACAGTACACACACTGGTCCTGGTCCACTCTTGGCCTCCTTCTGTCTCCCAGGGCCCTACTCTGCCTAGGTTTATCCTGTCCTGGGTTTCTCACTACAGTGGTCAGAATTTTAGTTAGCTCCCTCTTGTGCTCTTTGTCTTTCCTGTCCTCCCTAGCTTCCTGCTCTTTGCACAACCTTTCTTCCTTTTCCTCCAGAGTTTCTCTTTTATTAAAAATCTTTTCTGCCTCCTTAACTAGATCCTGTAAGGTATATCCCTGCAGCCCCTCGAGCCGCTGAAGTTTAGTTCAGATGTCTGGTGCCAATTGCCTGATAAAGGACATGATCACATTGAACTGCCTGTCTGTGGTGAGGGGGTAGAAGGGAGTGTACATGTGATACCCCTCCATCAACCTCTCAAGGAAACCTGCAGGCATCTCTTCTGCCCCCTGAACTATAGCATGTACCTTGGCCAAATTAGTGGGGCACCTTCCTGCCCCTTTAAGACCCGCCAGGAGAATCTGGTGGTAGAGACGGAGTCACTCCCTATGGGCCACAGTGTCATGATCCCAGTCATATTGGCTCAGGGGAAAGGCTTCATCTATCTCATTAGGCAGTTGGGCAGGTCGGCCATCATCCCCCGGCACATTCTTGCGNGCTCCCAAAAACACATGCTGTCTTTCCTTGGTAGTGAGGAGAGTCTGCAAAAGCTGGTGACAGTCCTCCCAGATGGGTTGATGAGTCAGCAAAATGGACTCAATCAGTCCCAACAATGCCTGGGGGGTCCTGTAAGAAGGAAGGGTTATGAGTTTTCCAACTATAAAGGTCTGAGGCGGAGAATGTTCAATATTGGATCTGGCCNCCTACCAAGTGGAGGGGAGTGCCTGTGAGGTCCAGACACTCTCTGATTCCCCCATTCGCTTGCGGTGGAGGTGCAAGTGAGTGCTGGGGGGTGGGGATGGCTCTTGGGTGGCCTCTTCTGCCCCGGTGGAGTAGGGGGAGGGAGCAGGGTTCCTCCTCCGAGGCTGAGGAGGACTTTCAGGCTGTGGTTGTGGCTGGGNGTAAGGTGGTGGTGGGTCTAGGAGTAGGAGGTCGTCCTGTCCTCCTGGGAGGACAGGTGGGCCCTTGGACTTCTGTCTCAGGGGCTCCATCAAGGGATACAGAGAAGTAGTAGGTGGGGCAGACGGGAGGGGGACAAGTGGAGTGGAGATTGGGGGAGGCNGNGGCTTGGGAGATGAGGAAAGGAAAGGTTTTACCCAGGATGGAGGGTCTTGGGTCAGGTTTTNCCATANGGAGATGTAGGGTACTTGGTCAGGGTGCCCAAGGCGTCCGGGTTGAAAGACCCGCACCTTAACCTGCAAGATAGTTTCAACATTAAAGGTTCCATCTCTCGGCCAGCCAACCTCAAAGTGGGCCACTCTGAGGAGCAGAAGGTTATTCATTTTTTCTTTTTGACTTCCAGCGAAGAGCCGTGGGCTCGGGCCATGACTTCCTTCCAGTGATCTAGAGTGAGGCTTAGAGGGGTGGTTAGCTGTTGTCCCATAGCGGGGGTCTGAGTTTGAGGACAAGGAAGACAGATAAAACGGCAACACAGAGGAGGACGAACACAAACCGCTTGGTGGCCGATCGGCAATAAATTGAAAGTATAAATTCAGATGGGGGCGGCCGTCTGTTGGCAGGTTCCCCAGGGAGGAGGGACACTCGGTCTCTCTCCTTCCCCCAGACGACCCTGGAGAGAGACTCCAGGGCAGGACCAGGGGTCTCAGGGCACGTCTGCCTCCCTCACTGGCCCAAAAACAGACTCAGGTCCTGCACAGGCACAAAATACAGATGCTGATCTGACCAGACAACAAGACAAACACGAGGGACACAAAACTGAGCTCAGCTCAGTCTTACCTCCAACTGGTTCAGGAATTGGGGGTCTGGGGTCGCCCCAAATCTTGGTGGAACCTCCAAATGATAGACTCCCGGACTNGGGGTTCTATCATATCCTGGCAGACGCCCCAGAGACCCAGGCTCCAGACCAGTAGATTCAACAAGCAAGAGGATTTTATTAATTTCATTTGCGCAAACGGGCCCTCCACACCGGGAAGTGGGAGAGCCCCAAACAGCATTTTTAGGCAAGTTTTAAAGGCAAAAACCACAAGATTAGCATAATTTGTGGGCTATTGTACAACTGGCTGGTTTGAAGGTTGCTATGAGCGGGCTTTTGGGGGGTTTTCCTGGTAGGGTGTGGGTAGGGTGTGCTCTTGGGGTGATGGCTATTTCTTTTTCTTGGAAAACCCACAAAGTGCTCTGTCTTGGCCATGTGGCCTTATCCTAGGCTAACATCTGGTCTCATGGCCTGGTCTCGGGACTAGGCTTAATTTCTCAATTCTTGTATAGAAATGACAGAAACCATGGTTGGGGTCTTTCAGAACTATAATCTGAAATTCAACTGAAAGACAAATTTGACCTTGTCTTTTTACTAGAATTTTATTGACCCCATCTTCCCACAGACAAATGTCTATCACTTCACTGCTGTGCCTTATCCATGTCCTCACTTTCTNGCANGACCTACATATGTGAGCAACTCTTTTCAAGAATGATATACACAAAGAATAAAGTTAGAACTGAAACATCTATGGTCATTTGGAGAACTCACGGAGAATCACATCTCCATCAAGCCATACGTGAGGCTTTGGCCTTTCAAATATAATGCCAAACTGCTGTTAGTTGTTTTATGTCCCTCTCATACTTTCACATTAAAAACTATGGGGGGAAAGAGGTTTTATTGTTTATATATGCTCAATTTCTTTATTAGTGATCATACACTGGAGACTTTTTNAGCAATTTCAAAGGACATAGAGCCGCATGATTAGGATTGCTGTTTGAGGCCTTTTGGCTTCTCTGTAGTGATGAATGTCATGAAAATATACACAGACCTTGTTTCTGCTCATCAGCTTTTTTTGATGTTTGTGTATTTTAACAGATGGCCCAAGGCAATTCTTTATCCAGTGTGACCCAGAGAAGACAAAAGGTTGGATCTCTTAGGGTGTAAAATCCCTCTTAGCAGGAAAGGCCTAGCAAGTGGTCCTTGTATGGCAGTAGAAGCCTGCCGGAGATGGTGTTCTGTGGTGCTGACCAGGACTCTGCAAAAGCTCAGGTCTGTAGCAATGTTAAATGCTATCCCTCATGGTCCACCTGTGGTAATACACTTCCTCTAGCTAGGCCTGACTCTTGAGGGTTCCACAAACTCCCAAAGCAGTGCCACCAGTTGGGGACTAAGTGTTGGAATACAGGAGCCTGTGGAGGCATTTCACATTCAAATCAAAACACTTCTTACCTCCATTGACCCTGCACTAATGAAATTACTTTATTAGTAACAGCTGGTCTTTAATATTCAAATTAGTTACACTAGTGTTAAATCTTTCTATCTTACACAGGAGTAACTGAGGCAAGGCCATCTTTGCTATTACACTTTACTCAAAGGCAATCCTCTTGTGCTTCTCNGTGACTGACACTGATGTTTCAGTACTNGTCAGGTCTGCAATCTTGCAATCTCATCCTAGAGAAGGAAAGTCATTTACATGTTAGAGTAGTTCCTTCTCCATCACAAATGCCTTTTCTAATTGCACAGTTTGAAACTTGACACTGACAACAGACTCCTTTTAAACATAAACTGTAAAACGAAAATTGCTGATTTTCCCCCAAAGTATTCATGCCTCCAGCCTAATACCCCAGCTGCAGCTGGTCCAATATAATTTGAAGGAGGGGCTGAAGAAACAAGCTCCAAAGCTAAGAGCACTGGTTACCCTCACAGTACCCATGAATACCTGTATCTTTAATTCTGGCCAGATCCAGCAGATTCTATGCCCTTTTCTGACCTTCACAGAACTGCCTGCTTGTGGTGCACAGATATACATGCAGTCAAAATACCCATACATATGAAATAAAAAATAAATAAATCTTTAAAATATTATGAGTAAGTGACTGGTAAAATAGTTTGTTGTTTCCCACCATCAAGTTGAGGATGCTGTTTTATTCTGGTTACTGATCAAAGGCCTACCCAGACAAGTGGTGTAAATCTTTTTTTTTTTTTCAAAGGCCGAGGTAGAAGAAATACGGACTTTAATGAAGACTATTTCCCTTTGGTATAAGACATTCAAACCAAAAGTAGGCCAAGATTGAAAACCAGTCTACCCTCCTTGTCCATAAGGTCTACAGAGTGAGCTTGCAAGGTTTCTGTCCTAGCTGCATCCGCCCACAAGCAGAATGTAGGATCTGCAGGAGCTTTCACATGATGACCCCACAACACTGTTTAACCAAACTTCTCAGGTCTCTTGAGGAAGAAGAAAAACAAATCCTGTCCTAGTTACTTTTAGGCCAGAGAGAGTAAAATCCCAACAGTTGTTTAAAAAAAAAAGTTTTGGAAAAGTCAACGAAGTGATGTATAAATGTAATCAACTATCANAATTTGTGCTCAAAAGTAAGCAACAGAAACAAAACCAGGAAAATAAACCTACAGCCCTAAAATGCGTGTGTGTGGAAAAAAAAGCAGGGCAATTCCAGACCTACAAATGGTACTGGGGATTGTCTACAGCTTCCGTCTCCATGCCTCCACAAAACCCACCTAGAAGTTAACTGTACACATACTGGAGGCCCATGTTAGTCACACACACCCATCCCAAAAGAAGGAGATTGGATGGGGCTGCAGAAGAAGGGCTATACTTTGGCTGTAGACTATAACACACATGCAAACATGGGAGGGGCAGGCTTAAGAAATGTATAGACCCCTTGGAGGAAAGGGAGTAAGGCCAGGAGGCACTGAGCAAGGCAGGGGTCTAATTCTGCCCCTCCCCTTCTGCCACCAGGAGGGGGCTCTGGGGCAATTTCTGTCTCTCTTTTTGGTTTTTGGAATCAGGACCTCTCTACGTAGCCCTGACTGTCCTGGAACTCACTCTGTAGACCAGGCTGGCCTCACAAATCCTCTTGTTTCTGCCTCCTGAGTGCTNTGATTAAAGGCATGTGCCACCAAGCCCGGCTTGGAGCAATCTCTTAAGGGCTACACAACCACAAGGCAGAGGAGATAGCTGCCACTCCTGCCCCTGCTCTTCCCAAACACAGGAAGGGGTGCTGAGCATGACAGAGTTCCAGAATCCAAGGTGTCAGCAACCCCTATCCACAATGAAGGGCCTGAGAACTCTTTGCATAAAGTATCTGCAGACCTAGGAGATAGTCAAAGGCACAAAGTTTTAAGGGGATNCATAAGGAATAGGATATGTTAAGAGGGATCTGGGGTACCCTGAAGACCAGGGGTAAANCAAAGGTATGATTATTTCCCTTCCCCCAAAGGCCAATTGCTCCACTGGCCCTATCACCACAGGGCATTTTCTATTGTAAGAACCCATCCTTTGGGGGAAAGGGCATCAGGGTGGCACAGACAAGGCCCAGGCAAGGGACCACTCTGCACATTAANACTTTGGTGAGGTTTGGGCAGAAGCAGAATGCTACCCCAGGTTCTTAACTAAAACCCCCTCTCTCAGGTGAGCACTAAATCCTGTGTNCACACTGCTCCNAGTTCCCACCCAAGGCCAGACCCACAGAACAGAGGTCCCAGGAGTTAAAGAACACGGTAGAAAGGGATGGAGGGCATCCAGGAAAGACTAAGAGTCACACTTTCCGATCCACGGGCTGCTGTAGACACAGTTCGCTTTGCCCGTTGAGATAATGGGCAAGTGATTGTCCACGTGATAGCTGATGAGGTGACTGACACTCTCAAAGTGGTGATCCTTTGTCCGAACCACACTTTCAGGGTCCACCAGAAGCAGGTGTTTGGGCTGCTCACCGTGCAGGCCAATGTGCACGTACTGGCCAGGTGTGGTTATGCTCTCTCGCACCAAGAAGTCACCGTTGAGCTGCAGCAGCGCTTCAGCCTCCCGCCGGTTCAGCTTCCCATGGAACCAGGACTCTCCTTGGAGCTGCTCAGCCATGGACATGGACTGGGGAGGTGGAGGCACACGAAGGGCATCTTCAAAGGGCTTCATGTCAAAGAGGTCTCGGGGTGCACTGCCATTAACTAAAGGATTGGGAGGACNGGCCCCACCCCCAGCTTGCAGGGCCTTGTCTAGATTCTGAATGTTGACATAGGAAAGGTCATCAAAGAGTTCTCTGCCTGGGCAAGGTCGTGGAGGCAGCATCTGTTTACAGACTTCAGGGTCTCCTGCAGCATGCTGCCCTATAGGCAGTGTAGCTCCCTAGTGGCTGGGCATCTAGGCAGTGGGCAGAGAGGGTTGAGCAGCCACTTCTCGAAGCCTCATGTCTACCACCCCGCCAAGAGAGGGTTCCTTCCCTGGGAAGTCATTATAATACTGATGGTCAGGTGACTTTTCTTCCTCCTCATCCCAAGCTGAGCCATCAAAGCCAGCCATCCTGTCATGGGGAGTGACCAGCTTGGGTGGATTCCTGAGATATTGTTTGAAGTNCAACTTAAAGGCCTGACCGATGGTGCTGATGACATCCTGAGCAAGACCTTCAGGACACTCCAGGACACTTCTCTGACTTACAGGGTCTTTGGCAACATAGGCAACATACTCAGCTGTGTCCGGATCCCCACCAGATGCGCATGCGATAGATTGCACGTGATGGTTGGCAATGATCTGTCTTCAGTCTGCTGCCATGAGGTTAAGGCTGCTGATGGACACAGTGAGAGTGACTGGCATTCCAGCAAACTTCAGGTTACTCCTCCCCAGGATGGAGCTGAGTGGGCAGCTATAGGGCTTTCTCCTCCTTGTCGCCCCTTTGGCACCAGGCACAGCTTCACACACCAAACTGNTGGCCTCCCTGGTGACCTGAGTCTGGGTATTGAAGTCAAGGGCTCGCATTGACTGCAGGACCTCTACACAACCCATGTACCGAAACAAGTAGGAAACCCCAAGTCCCATGACTTTCTCGTTGGGTTGCAGCCAGCCTCGTGTGGGCTTATTGACAAAGCTCCAGTGTCTGGTCCACTCCTCGGCCTCCCAGCTGCCCCCCCCCTTACCGGAGTCCTGCGCCTGCCGCCTCCACTCAGCTTGTTCATGTCCTGGAGGAGGGGCAAGAGGCCTGAGTCCCGGAGGGCTGCCCCTGGCCCTGCATTCCCTTCCTCATCTTCAGTAGCCTTTCCTGGCTCCCCCTTAGGCCCCAAGCAACCCCCAGCAGGATTGGCCAGCTTCAGGTTGCTCATCCAGGAAAAGAAAGAACGCAGGGTAGTCGGACTATCGTCCCCCGGCAGAGGAGGCAGAATGGGTCCCAGAAATGAGGCTGATGGAGAAGGCAGCTCTTCTGTGGGGGTAGACCCTGAAGCCCCCTCCTCCAGCGATGACAGAGACTTGTTTCGAAGTGGGTTGTACTTCGGCTTGGGGGTAGAAGATCCATGGCTGGGGTGAGAAGGGGGACTGCTGCCTGGCCCGGCCCGGCCCCCCTGCCAAATTCAGGCAAGGGAGCCAGGCAGGGGGCATCCCCAGGCCGTTAGCCTGGTCTGACCTCTGCAGCCTGGTGGTAATAGAGGACCTAGGGAGGCGAAGGACAAGTGGCCTCTGCTCTCCCATGTCAGACCTAGACAGTTTTAGGCAACATCCTTGGTGTAAATCTTAATGAACACATTCTGAATGACTTCTAATTCAAATCAGGCACAAGTGATGGGGGCCTGACTGCCTGCAGTCAGATCAAGCAGGTTTGAACGAGTAAAATGAGCCAAGTGAAGCTAGGGATTCACAGGTATGTTCATGGGCTTGCCCTCTTTTCCTTGTCACCAGTAGGCCGGGATGCCTTCCTTCTTAGAGCACCTGAGATTTTCTGCCTGATGTTTTCTTCTGGCCATATGGACAGGCCCAGTCCAGACACCAGAAAGCTCAAATATCTGCCTGTTAGTCCCCCATGGAGGAAATCCGCACCAATGAAGACTCAAAACTCATCTTCCAGAAGAATGGCAAGATTGTTTGGCTTCCCGGTGCCAAGCCATTGAAGTGCATGCTCACTGATTCATCTTATCACAGGATGTCCTTACTTTGCTTTGTCACTTCTCCATCATAAAGGGTGTCTTCTGGCTAAAACACTTGATTCGAAATTCTTGCCTCACAATCAAGATCTGCAGGAGCCCAAAGAAAGAAAGGCATCTCTGCAAAAACTGTGAGTTATTGAGGAACAGGTAGCTCCCTTTGGCATGTCAATCTNTAAAGTTATGCAATTTTGTTTGGGTTAATGTATGTGATAAATTCTCAGAGCTGATGAATATAGAGAACAGCAAGATCAATAAGGTGTAATGGGCCCAGGGTCTAAGTTAGTCACTGATAGTTCCACCTTATGACACCTCAGCATCATTGCTAGTATTAATTCCAATCACATAAAAACAAACTCTGCTACACACATCCCCAGAGGGCTTAGTGGCTCACTTATGAGTCTTCTTAATAGCCACTTGCAGAACTTCTTAATAACATTACTGCAGTGAACACTAGGAAATTGTTACTGATTAATTTAAAAGCAAGCTAAATAGTTAATTTGGAAATTTCTCTGTGACCATTTCTGGAGACATTAACCGGGTTTGTGAATCCTGCCAAGTCAGTTAATCTCACTGGGTTTATTTCCCATATGTAAAATATGAAGTGTACTAGATACTTCAGTGAAATGTTTGTAAAATACCCAGATTGTCATTTATAACAAATGTCCCAAGAGACATAGTTAAGGGACAGCTTTCCATAATTTCTGCAGAATGAATGTCAGTGTTGTAGGAAGTAGACATGCCTTTTAGAAATCGCAGGATTTGGTACAAGCATTCTCTTCAGTGATGTGCTGGATTACTCCCTCCAGATATGAATACGAAAATGCATTTTCTATTCAATCATGTAAGGAAGTCTCTTTATTCATCACTGAAGCTTTGCCAGGTGGAAATCATCAGGTTTTCACTTCTTCCCAGTAACTGAAGGCAGAACAGAAAAAGTTTAGCCAATGTAAATAAGTTGTCAGTGGTTGCCTTTATTTTACACATTGGAATAATTGCCAGTTCTAGATATTTTCTTCAATTATCATATTGTTTTTCTTTCTTCTCATTCATCAACAAAAGTTCATTCTTGATGAATATTTTCTAAGCACTGTAATTATCAGATAGTGCTAACATCAGGAGAGCTAAAGCAATATAATTATCCAGGATTTTACCCTTAAGCTGTTTTAACCCCAGAGGACATTGCAGAAAATAATTGAATAATGTATTTTACATAGAACAAAGAGTATTTGGTAATAGACTCTTTGAGTGTGGGTAGTAAGTGAAGAAGCAAGTGAGGGAGGATGAGTACTGATGGATGTAAGGTTCTGCACTGTCAGAGCATAAAGGTCAGAGATTGCTCAACAGACTGGAAGAGATGCTGAACTGGACATTGTTAATATCTTAAAGGATTTGTTTATGTAGCCAGGCTTTATATGAGCAAATTTGTGAATGCAAAACAAAGTAGAAGCTGACCAGTGAAATGAGAGGTAGAAATGACACCTCAGGAACCAGTTGAGGAAGACACAATGCACAGAGAGGGGAAAATAACTTCTGATAAAACTCCATGAAGCAGGAAGTCAACAGCACTCACATTTGGATTAAGAGCAACTGAGTTAGAAGAGGGTATTTGTAATAAGTTTTTTGCACCCCGATAAACCTCTCCATGGATGCAGCAATCCAAATCAGACTGAATTAGAAAAAGCCCCAGTTTAATGGGTAACGCCTTCCCAGGTGATTCTCCAGCCCTGCAGAGAGGAGCTGGGAATGAGAGACTGGAAAATCATGAGTCTGCTTTTTGGGATGCAGCTAATATTCACTATGGGAGTGGTCTTAAGCCTCTCTGAGGGAGGAGCTGTGTTTGGTGGGCTTTAAAGGGGCAGTTTTGGGGAATGAGATGGGCAAGGGGAGTTGAGGTAGATCTTCCACCAGAACATTCCAGACTCTTTGGGTACATGGATGCCAGGGTGCCAGGGGTTGAGGTGGAGCTCCCACCCAAACANTTTGACAGCATGCTTTATAGTATAGAGGCTCAGTAAAATGCAGAACCTAAAAGGTAAACAAGTACTCATTTTGGTTGGAGTATAAAATAAGTGAAAGATAATTTAAGGAGACAACTATTACTTCTATTACTATCCTCTTCTTCAAACACATGTGAAGTGTGAACCTAATTAGTCTTATCAATAAAAACCTGGAGTCAGATATTTGGGTAATAATCTGAAAGATCAGAGAAGCAGAGGAACATCCACCAGTGACTTCTTACCTCTCCCGATCCTGTGACTGAAAGTCCTGAGATCCTGTCTCCTCCCTGCCTTGTTACATCCTCTGAGATTAAAGGTGTNNGCCTCCCAAGTGCTAGGATTAAAGAGATGAGCCACCACTACCTGGCCTCTATGGTTAACCAGTGGCTAGCTCCACCCTCTGATCTCCAGACAAGCTTTATTTGTCAGAACACAAACAAAATATCACACATCACACATGCATTTATTCATCTTTGTAGGAAAAGAATCTGTGGTATAATACGTAATCAGCAATTCCCCATTGAGCACAGTGACTACTACAGGAATGAGTCCTTTCAAGAGTAGGACTGGGATCCTAACATCCTTTTCCTTTCGTTTGAGTGACAAAGACAAATATGGTAACTTCCAGTTTCATATAATATGGTACCCATGAACAAATACACATGTCATTTTCTAATGACTAATAAACTAAGTGACTGAAAACAAAAGCTAGATATTTCAAGACGTTCAAAGACACAGAAGTTTTCTCTCATATTTCCTTTATAAGGAATAGTGAGGATCNCCTTCAATGTCACCATGGGAAGAGAGATTTGAATATGGTCTCTCCATTGTTCCAGGTTTGCATCGGTTAGAGGTTATAAATGAGAAGAGGCAGAAAACAAAATATTACAAACAAAGGAAGAAGTGATATTATAAAAACCATACTTTGAGAATAATGAGTTTGATAATAACTGCCTCAGTACACAAACATTCCTTTTGGAGTAGCAAAGCAACGTCAAATGTGTATCTATGTAGGATTGGTGCCTCATGTGTTTTAAACAACTAAGGAAAGCTGGAAGTGGGAGAGTGGTCTACCTCAGGCAAAAGCATACCAACTGGTTGTCCAATAACAAAGTGTCATCCCTGAAAACATATGTATAAGTAACATTTTACATAGACTGAACAGTTTATATTAAGGAACACATACACACACACATACACACACACACACACACACACACACATGTGTAATAACAATTAATGTAAAAAAGAGGCCAGTAATTTGAAGGAGAGTGGGGAGAGATATATGAGAGGTTTTGATGGAGGAAAGGGAATGGAGAAATGGTGTAATTATATTACAATCTCAAAATAAAAATAATTTTAAAAAATCAAAAAGAACTATGTAAGTGGATATCTATGACTGTGCCTCTATCTGTCTCTCTACCTACATGTATTTATAAGTCTATTTCATCTGTCTAA
This sequence comes from Neotoma lepida, assembly GCA_001675575.1. NCBI lineage: Eukaryota > Metazoa > Chordata > Mammalia > Rodentia > Cricetidae > Neotoma > Neotoma lepida. The sequence continues at coordinate 18,084 of LZPO01087991.1, read as the reverse complement.
TTGAATCTTTGACTCTAATTCTGTACATTTTCTAATTCCCTAAAACATTTTTCTTCACTTTTAAAAAGTTTTGATTTTGTCNAGTCCCATGCAGGTTCCACAGCTGTCAGTCTAAAGTTCGTGAGTTCATACAAGCTTGGTTCAGTTGTCTCTGTAGATTTCCCCATCATGATCTAGAACCCCCCTTGCTCATATAATCCCTATTCCTTCTCTTTGACTGGGCTCCTGGAAGTTGGCCTGGTGCTTGGTTGTGGGTCTCTGGATCTGCTTCCCTCAGTTACTGGATGAAGGCTCTATGATGACAGTTAGGGTATTCACCAATCTGATCACCAGGTTAAGCCAGTTCAGGCACCCTCTCCACTATTGCTAGTAGTCTTAAGNTGGGGTCATCCTTGTGGACTCCTGGGAATTTCCCTAGTACCTCCCTAACCCCATAATGTCTCCTACTCCATCCCTCCCCCAGCTAGACCATCCTGTTCCCTCATGTTCTCAACCTCCATACTCTCCCCTCGATGGCCTCCCCTCATCTCCAGTTTACCCAGGAGATCTCATCTATTTCCCCTTCCCAGGGTGGTCTATNTATCCCTCTTAGGGTCCTCCCTGTTTCCTAACTTCTCAGGAGCTGTCGGTTGTAGTCTGATTATCCTTTGCTTTATATCTAGCATCTACTTATGAGTGAGTACATACCATGTTTGTCTTTCTGAGTCTGGGTTACCTCACTCAGGATGATATTTTCTAGTTCCATCCATTTGCCTGCAAATATCATGATGTCATTGTTTTTTACAGCTGAGTAATACTCCATTGGGTATATGTACCCCATTTTCTTTATCCATTCTTCAGTTGAGGGGCATCTAGGTTGTTTCTAGGTTCTCACTATTACAATACGGGAGACAGTTGTGTAGCTTGGTCTATTTGAGGGGCCCCGGGGCAGTGTGATCAGGATCTATCCCTGGTACATGAGCTGGCTTTCTGGAACCCATTATCTATGGTGGGACAACTTGCTCAGTCTTGATGCAGTGGGGAGGGACTTGGTCCTGCCTCAACTGAATGTACCAGGCTTTGCTGACTCCCCATGGGAGCCCTTACCCTTTTGGAGGAAGGGATGAGGGTTGNATGAGGGGAAGGCTGGTGATGGAGAATGGGAGGAGGGATGAGAGGGGAATCTACCATTGGTATGTAAAATGAATAAAAAATTTTAAATAAAAAAGAATATAACAATAAAAAATGTTTTGGTTTTTATGCTGCCAGATAATCAAAACTGAAGTCACCNATAGTTCATATGTTGTATGGCCATTGCATGCNTGGAGATTATTATGTATGTGATGTGTAGGGTCAAACCAATTGAAAATGCTGTGGAAAATTATTTAATTCCTTAACATCTGGGGAGAGGAAGCACTTAATAGCTACCCAGTTGAATAAGTCAAAGCACAGCACTAAGCTGGATTGATTGGCAGTGGCCACTACCTTTGACAGAGTTGAAGGGTTATTAGTCTGGGTTACCTCACTCATTCACTTTGAAAACAAAGGCTCTGATGCTTCCATTCCATTCTGAATGATTCAGAATGCAAAGATTTTCTGTGAAGGATTTGGTGGCAGTGCCCTCTCAAACTGTGGCCAGTGAACCATCTTAAAAGACTCACTTGCATTTACCATTGGTATTGAGACAATTAAAGTCACCATGAAAGATTCTGCACATAATAAACTACTTGGAATCATCGTATGGTTCCCAGGTGATTCTTAGGTGATCAGAAGTTTAAGGANAACAATCTAGACATTTGATGAGATGAAATTTACAATTATATCTGTTTTGATTTTTCTCTTGTGGATTTTGAAGTCATGATAATCATAATTGAGCTACAATTTCCTGCACTTTGGAATCTCTTTGATGTTTACTTGTCTTTCCATCTTTCATCAAATAGCTTGTCTCAGCTAAGTTGATGTAACCTAAATAGCTCTCAGGGCTCCACAGCATGGGAAGCTGCATTTTTCNGATAACACCTGGGTACCATTTTTTGAAAAACAATTTCGAAAGCAAAACAATATCCCAAAAGTACAACTACTTAGCCTTGATTACAGGGTATCAGATATCCAACCAACACTACCATGTTCATAGACTTTATTTAGAAAATACATAATTATTTTCTAAAATACTGAGCACCCTGCCCTGAAGCCCTGGAGAACACTTCAAATCAAAAGTAGTGAATCCTTACCGGTGAGATACAGGAAGGAACTAAAGTAGCAAATCCCTTTACTCTTAGAAAGGAGGTCATATTGTTCTTTTAGAGAGCTTTGAAATGCTATTTTTAAGTTTACATCATGGATGTAATGTCATACCACTTAGTGAACTCTATGTTGAAGAATAGTCTTTGTTATAGGTGGCAGCTTTTTGCACAATCCTTGGTACAAATTATTAGCCAAGAGGAGCAACAGGAATAGTAATAGATCATTCAGGAAAATATGAGTATGCCATGAAGAAATCACAAATGTAAACATGGATTAAGATTGTAATGAAAATTTAGAAATAATAAAAAATAGATATGTTCAAAGGAAGTTAATGTAATTAGAACATTTACATAAAATAAACATTTTAAATCTTAAAACATTGTAAAATTAAGAAATATTTAAAATATAATAAGGAAAATCAAGAACTAAGAAAAGTTAAAAAGAAAGGGATAAATTAAGGTGAAGATAGAGATTAAAATACTGGAAAAATAAGGTAAAAACTGTAAAGCCTAAACTCAAATATGTCTTCACAAAAAATCATTATGCTGGGGACTAGGATTCAATTGGTAAAGTGTTTACCTTGCAGACATAACCTGTTTTAATCTCCTAAGAACTAGAGCTCATACAAAAGTAAATAAAGCACTTGGTGTGGTGATANGCCCTTGTAATCTCCACATTGAGAATGACAGTTTCCTGGGGGTTGCCAGCCAGCTAGCTAGCCCACTTAGGAGCTCTCGACTCTTGTGTTACACTGTCTCAATAAACAAGACCGACAGTACCTGAGGAATATCAGCCAAAGTTGTGCTCTGGCCTCCACACTCACACATGTTCACAGGTGTGAACACACACACACACACACACACACACACACACACATTGTAAATAATCTTAGAGGGTACAAGGTCCTTGTTCACACAGATGAGCACTGGGAAACCAGGAAAGTTAAACACACAGGTTTATCAAAGGATGGAGATATTTATCTGTTTTTTTTACCTGGAATTCTGGGAATCGATGTAGTTTACAACCTGGTGGTCTTTTTCTNTCTCTAGGTCCGGGCCTCATCCAAATCTCCCAGAATATCATGTTTGTTTATTCCATACTTCCCCTATGCTAATTATTGAGTACTACTTCTCAGTCCATAAAACCCATTCTGTTGAGAGACGTCATTTGTGCCTTATTTACAACAGCATAAAGAACTTCTGTGTTATCTTAGGGCCAAGCTAATCCTGAATCCCACAGTCTATTATATTTACCTCATTTTCCCTATATTGAGCATTGTTTCTGAGTCAATAGTAGCTATCTTTGGAAGAGGCCATATGNACTTTAAGGAGTTTCAGTGTAAACATGTCTTAAATTTTATTGTACACACANGATTGAGTTAATTGTCATCAGGAATCTATTTTCCAAAATTATGCTGTGCTTAAAAATAAATAAATAAGTAAGTAAAATAAACTGTCTAGTGTCAGACTCTGGAAGTTTGATCCAGGCCGGCTAAGTTGTACTGAAACATATCTCCTTGCCTCTCATAAATTATTCTTCTACCAAAAATGGTGTTTGCAGACACCCACAAACAATAAAAANTAAATCATTACAACAGGAAAGCCACTAGTAAAGAGAAAAGTTGAAAACTAAAAGTCATGCTGTGATATTGTTCCATCTGCAAGGTGTTTGCCCAGCAGATGTTAGGATTTGAGTTGGATCCCCAGTACTCACATGGAAATACAAGGCAAGGTGGTGCCTGCTTGTGATACCATCACTGTAGAGGTACAAATGGGATCACTGAGACTCACTGACTAAATTGCCTAGCCTAACTGGTGAACTCCAGGTCAATGAAAGACCTTTTCTCTAAGGTGTATGACACGTCTGAGAATGATAGCTGTGGTGGTTTGAATGAAATGGTCCCCACAGGGAGTGGCACTATTAGGAGGTGTGGTCTTGTTGGAGTTTGTATGGCCTTGGTGGAGGAAGTATATCACTAGGGGCAGGCTTTGAGGTTTCAGATGCTCAAGCCAGGCCCAGTGTCACTCTCTCTTCNTGCTTCTTTAGGATCAATGTAGAAATTGCAGGTACTTCTCCATGTCTGTTTACATGGTGTCATGCTTCCTGCCATGATAACAACAGACTAAACCTCTGAACTGTAAGCCAACCCAATTAAATGTTTTCCTTTATAAGAGTTGCTGTGGTCATAGAGTCTTTTCATAGCAGTAGAAACCCTAAGACAACAGTTGAACATGCATATTCACACACATGTGCAAGCACTCTCATATACATGTATACTCACACAAATACCCACTTACACCTATGTAACTGGAGGCNGAGCCTTTCTGTTCNGATCACCTGGTCCCAAATAAATACACAGAAGATTATATTAATTATAAATGTTTGGCAGGTGGCTCAGGCTTATTACTAGCTAGCTCTTACATTTAAATTAACCCATTTTTATTAATCTATGTATCGCCACATGGCCTGTGGCTTACTGGTTCTTTCACATCTTGCTTCTTGGCTACTTACAGCATCTGCCATGACTCCACCCTTCATCTCCGTCTTCAGTCTGAATGTACTGCCTAACCTTATTCTGCCTCACTATTGGCCAAACAGCTTTTTTTATCAACCAATGAGAGCAACATATATTCATAGCCCACAGAAAGACATCCCACAGCACACACATGCATCAAAAATGCTTTTAAAAATTAAAAAAAAATCAAACTGGAAAAGAATCATAAACACATTCCTTATGTCTTCATTAGTAATTTATGAAACTAGATGAAGAAAATAACTTTGGGGGGTGCCAAACTTAATCCAATTGACTGCAATAGGGTTGAAACATCTTCTGAGAACCCTGTGGATAATTAGTTGTCACCTATACCATGTCGCCCCTCAAAAGAGAGAAAGATCCTAGCCTCATAGAACATGTTCCTTTGTTAGTACAGTGGCCTGACTTCTTGAACAAAGCAAGTTGATACAGTATAACAAGCAGTGAGCAAATTATCCATGGAGTGTAAAATGTTTCCAACCATTATAGGGAAAATGAATATGAGTAGGCATATGTGTTAAATTCAAAAGAAAGGCAATGGAGAGCTTAACAAAAACTTGTAGAAATTTCATTGATAAGATGAAATGCATGGACCAGAACATATGGGATAGGAACATACTATTTAGGAGACTTACTGAAGCTTAAATCCTAGGACTATTTAATGTGACCATATTGGAAGTAGCACCTTTGGGGCACACTGTACCTGTACAGGCCTCAGGTAAAGATTTTCAGGGTAAATGACATTAAGAAGAGATGTTGGGGAACCCACAGAAACAACTAACCTGGGCTCATAGGAGCTCATAGACTCTGGNTCGACAGCTAAGGAGCCTGCATAAGACCAACCTAGGCCCTCTACATAAGTGCGACAGTTGTGTGGCTTGATCTACTTGTGGGACTGTTAGTAGTAGAAGAGCACCACCTGTCCCTAACACTTTGGCTGGCTTCCAGGAACCTATTCTTCATGTTGGGTTGCCTTGCCCAGGCTTAATTCAAGGGGAGGAGGTTAGTCCTACCTCAACTTGACATGCCATGCTTTTATGACACCCATGGGAGGCCTGCCCCTTTCTGAACAGAAACAGAGGAAAAGTGAGAGGAAAGGAGGAAGGGGAAACTGTGGTNGGAGTAAAATAAATGAATAAATTTAATTAATTAAAAAAAGAAGAGAGTTTGGTATGGTGGCATCAAAGGACAAGAAAGCTAAAGATCACCAGCAGCCTAGAATTAGGAAGAAAGTGGAGCTACAATGAGACACCCAGTCTCTAAAAGTATGANGTAATGCATGTCTGCCTTTCTGTCATTCTCTTGTGACGCTGCTACAAGAGCCATGGCAACGGAATACTTCATCCTGCAAAAGAGACTCCCACAGCCAGAAGACAGACGTTCTTCCTTATTGGTGCTAAAATTGACCGGCTTCAGAACAGTGAAGCAGAGCAACTGACAGGAACTGAAGGAAAATAACAAATCACATGTAAGTCAGAAATTCCACAACTGCCTTCCTAATGGAGAAAAATAAGTCTAAAACGAGAATGTATGTTTAATACCTAAACAGCACNACTAAGCAATTAATCAGACTGTCATTTCCAGAACACTTCCTTCAGCACAAACGTGGAATAAACTGTAGCAGAAAATTGAATGAAAACATTCTCTCCTTCCTTGTCACAAGGTATTGAACTGTGGGATTACATTTACATTTATATTTGTGATTTTTTTGCATTTTTTGGAGAATTTCATATATAAGTAAGAAACTTCCATCATTCTCTGCCCATTCTCTGTATCCTGCAACCTCTGCTATATCCTCCCACTCCCTCCTCCCAATCCATGGTCTCTTCTTTAATTATTGTTCATACACACACACTTGTGCATATATGAATACAACCTGCTGAGTTGGTTTATTGTTACTCATATGTCTCTGTGTTTAGGGCTGACCACTTGGGGTTGGATAACTTATCATGGGCTTGTCCATGGAAAAGACTGATTCTCCCTCTCTTTGCAGCCATTTATCATCTGTAGCTCTTTATCTAAGTGAGGTTTCTTCTGTTCTCAATAGAATGCCAGCTGGTGTTGTCATTGTGTGGGTCTTGTTTAGATTTCATGGGTGCAGCTTCCATATCATACATAGGAGATGATGTCTTGTAGCAGGTGTCCTGGTCCACTGGCCATGTATAGGAGATGCTGTCTTACAGCAGGTGTCCTGGTCCTCTGGCCATATATAGAAGATGCTGTCTTGCAGCAGGTGTCCTGGTCTTCTGGCCATATATATGAGATGCTGTCTTACAGCAGGTGTCCTGGTCCTCTGGCCATGTATAGGTGATGCTGTCTTACAGCAGGTGTCCTGGTCCTCTGGCCATGTAGAGGAGATGCTGTCTTACAGCAGTTGTCCTAGTTCTCTTACAAATTTCCACCTACCCCTTTTTTGTGATGCTACCTGAACCTTAAGTGTAGAAGTCCTGTTGTAGATTTATTTAACTGGGGATGTACACCCCAAGATCAGTTGTTCTGTGCAGTTTGATGAGTTGTGCCTTTCTGCAATTGTCTCCCCCTGCTACAAAAGAACCTTCTTTAAAATGAGGGGTGAGAGCCACATTCATCCATTGNATCCCATGATAGCTCTCTAGGATGCAGTTGGGAATTATTTGANCTCTGTTGCCACTAATCTATTTAAAAATGCTAAAAAAATTACATAGGTGATTAAAAATCACTACCAATACCTATGAGAAACTCATAAATGTAATTTCATGTGTATCAAAATAGTATGTGAGGTTAAAGTAGCCAAATCAAATCACAACTAAAAATGCTCTAGTGTCCTGCCTTTATTTTTCAATGTGAGAAGTATAAGTTTATTTTAAAATGCAAATTCACAGATTTAAAATTTATAAAGTCACATTTTTTATTGTTTCAGCTAAGTGTTTTGCTTGGGTAAATTGGAGGAGAATGTTTTATTTATTCAAAACTTGATAATAAGAAATACAAGAACAAAATAGATATCTTTTTTAAAAAATTTAGAAACTAATACTCGAATAAGGCCTCTTCTAGCTTAGAAGAAAAAGTATGTGTTATTGATTTACCAGCATTATTCTCTACCACTCTTGGCTGTGAAACAAATAAGTATGGTCACCATTATAAGATTCATCTCTCTCTCTCTCTCTCTCTCTCTCTCTCTCTCTCTCTCTCTCCATATATATATATATATATATATCCCATGTAATTAAATGAATATGAAGTTATAATTTTCCTTTTAAAGAATGGCTTGTCATGCTATTCCATGTTTTGTTGACATTTCCATGGCATTATAGACTCTGCTGTTCTACAGTCTCTCTCACTCATTTCATCCATAGGTATTTTCTTCCTGGGAAATTTGGTAAAGAACAATGATATCCAGNTGCTGATGGAATACAGCTGCACGATAGGAAAAACTTCAATTGACTTTCGTCCCCATGCCTGCATCCTCATGGTCACATTTCTACCTTAGTTGTCCTTTCATGCTACTGAAGGAGTCCCAGCTTTGGCCACCAAGAGAGGGACATCACCAACTTAACTTGATCCAAGGCCTTGGACAGAGTTCCTGTAGAATCTTAACTGAAGTAAATACTGCCACCCTGGGTGCTTCTGAACAGCAATGTGTTCCACCATCCAAACAAGGAAATTGGTGCTTTGTTTAGTAAGGCAGAGAAGGATAGATATCATTTAAACCACAACTAAAATTCACAGTACTTTACAAGATTGTGATTAAATCTCCATAAATAAAAAGACAGTTCAGGATCATCTACTTAAATGTCTAATTTTGATGCTCAAAACTAAGAAAGAGAATTTGAAGTACAATTTGATATTGTCTTCTTTTAAATCACAAAATATCTTCTAATAGCCTCACATTTCCCATGACTTTAAAATATGATGGGGAGCATAACAAAATGTAGAGAAATTCCTAATTTCAATCATAAAAGGAGGTAAAATGTTGACAAATACATACGAAGAGTGTAACTTGTACACAACTCAGATACTTTAAAGTATTGCGTGATTGAACTTTTAATATTTTTACATGAGAATAAATGTGTCTTTGAGTACAAGAGTATGCAGATAAACTCCATAGGCATGACAGCTGATATCATTTCTTTATTGAGAAACTGAGTACACACTTAGGGAACTGGAGACAGATAGATTCTGATTTACAATGACCTAAGCATTTTCTTTCCAAGTTTTATAATAGTTTTTTCAGCCTTTTAAAGATATGTAGTAGAGTGTAAAGCTAGTATATTAGGTTATATCAAGTTAAATACATGCTTTGGAGAAAGTGGAGCAGAGTGGTAGGGGTCTGGAAAGCCTAGGGGATAGTCCTTGAAGCATCTTCAGCAAGGAACACACTGATATCCAAATGTTTTTTCCCTTAAATCTGTTTATGTACCTTACATGTCAGTAATAATTCCTGTCAGAGTTCCCAAGTTCTGGAACTAGGTCCCAAAGGATGAGCCACAACTTTTTTGAGCATCCATCCATCCATCCATCCATCCATCCATCCATCCATCCATCCCATGTATCCATCCATTCATCATTTATCACACAGCCAACTGTCTACTGTAGTACCTTTATTTCTTGTCTTGATTATCTAAGCACAGTTTGTCAGTTTGGTGTTGTGATTAATTGTTGCTCTTCTATCTGTAACTTTAATTTTCTGATCAATTCATCTAGAAATTCACTGCTCCTGGCCAGCATCATCCTGGCTCCTCACTTTAAGCTTTGTGTAACTAGTATCCTGCATCAGGCTCCACCCAGTGGACAGCTATTGATAAAGAGAATGACCTCAATAGAGCTGTTTGCCCTGAGCAGGAGCAGCAGGGCTGTTTCCTAGAGTGATGGGAAGCCTGAAGACTCTTCCCTGGCTGAAACTGAGAAAAACAGCAGTGCTCTGAGGGCTCCTGCTTTGCTACAGGACACTGTTGAAAGAAGGTTACACTGAATGAAAGCACTTTCCTCATTTCTTAATCTGTTCTTCACAGCTTCATATATTTGCAGACTCCTTAGGAAAGATGGGTAGCAATCCAGGTGATCCATGCAATTTTGATACTATAATGTTTTATATCAAGGNGCTGTTCCCAACTTTGGTCTATAGACCCCAGATCCTGTCTGCGCTGACCCTGAGACTCTTTATATTGTTGCATTTGAGCATAGATTACAGGGATTGATTTAGGGAGATCTAGTTATTATAATATTCCCTGGAGTTCGAATGTTTATAAATTTATATAAATAAAATAAATGTACCTGCACTTTATCTACACCTTTTTTTTTTATAAATATAAGACACAATTGGAACAGGAAAATATTTATTGAAGTGTTTTACATGCCACTGAAAAAAATCTAAAATAACTCTATAGGGAAAGCACTTGATAATTATCAAATATTCTCTCAGAAGTGGCCATTACTATTATGAAGGAAGTCTCTGAACTGAGATGCTTAGTGGTTTTGTTGGTAGGAGAAATATTCANAGAAAAGGCTGCCTGGCATCATAATGACTTGGTAGAAGTAATGATGACATACTCATTTTATTTACCAATTATCTCATATCAAGTGAGTTTTGATTCTAAAATGAAACNAAGATCACATTGAAATAGAGCAGATATTTCAAATCTAAAGAATCTGCTGGGGAAAAGAAAACAAATATGCTTTCTGTTACATTTTACCATGCAAAGACCGTTTGAGGAGAAAAAGAAGAGAGTGAGATAGGTTACTGACTTGAGAAAATACAACTGTCTCCAAGATTTAACACTATTCTCTTTGCAGTTTTTCTGAGCATCGGACTGGATAAGTGTAAGCATTTGACAATTCTCAATGAACCCTCTGCTTAAGACAGTCTATTATTTTAGAAATATTATCATCAATATACTATGCTTGATTTCAGATAACATGTATATTTCTTTTTAAAACAACAATCATGTCAAACAGAAATTACCAAAATATTCATCGTGGGTAAGCTTTAGCAACATCAAACCTAGCAAGCATCACATAGTAAAACCCCATATTTTAGCCACTACAGTGACATGTGGTGGGAACAGGATTTATCTAAGGCACCCTGCTGGTAGGTTCCATGCAAGTAACAATGTCATCTCATTTTCTTGTATCTTCTGCAAAACCTCAATATTTGTCAAACTCTACCTTTCAGAAAGAAATATGAAGTATAATTCAGAATATTAACACAATCNGTGCAATTAATGCAATCTACACAAAAAATACAACCTTCACTAGTNATGCACTCCAGGATGAGGTGCAGGGAGTAGTTTTAAATCGACAAATAGAAACTGTCCTTCAAAATTACTCAGTCTTTTTTATAATACCTGGCCTAGGTATGCTGTCCAAATTTCAGATCAATGTCACATTCTAGATTTGATTGACCCTACTATTGCAAACTGCCCAGAAACTGAGGAATAGTTTCATCTAAGGTCTAGAACAGTTTCTGTTGTGAAAGATCTTAACAGTGGGGTTTTGTGGCAATGTGCATCTTATATGAAGTAAAGGAAGAGCCTTGGCATCTTCTCCCAGAAGCATCAAACAAATATCTCTTTTTCTTTCCTGCAGATAAAGGCCAAGGAAACAGAGGCTGCCTTGATCACCAGATTGTAATGGAGACATTGAAAAGTCTGCCTCATTTAGGATTGTATAGTTCTTATGCATATCAAAGAATTTGTGAGCAATATTCACAGATCATGTGAATACCCAGTTCCCTATTCTTTATTTTCTGGTTTTAANACTCAGTTGATCCTTGTTTTGAGGGAATGTTTCATTGAAGATGCCACAGTCTACTACTACTCCACCATTGCCATTTCAGGTTCCTACATTCACTAGCCTTACTTCTTTGCAACCAGCTACTGGACAAGTTCAAATAAAATACTCCTTCTATTGCTTTATTTATAATTTCCAGATGAAAGTGATGGAATAATAGCCATCTTCAGTAGTAACAAATTACTGCCTTTTTCTTTCTATTTTTAAAACAACATTGCAATTTGAACATTTTTTTGTGAGCAAAGGTTAATAAAACTTTTCTCTCTCCTGCCTAAGAATTTGACCTTCACTTAAGTGTTTAGCTGTATTTCTCTGGAAACAGAGAAAGATGGAAAATTAGTAAGCATTGCTGCTTCTAGTACAAGTTTACTAGTCACTAGTAAGTAGCCTGTGGACTGGAGGAATAATACCTACATTAAACCAGAGCATCCATTTACAGAGTGTGACAGCTTGTGGGACAGTATCCTTNAAGAGCTGTGCCAAGGTATATCAACTCCTGTAGGGAAGGAAGTTCTCAAGACAGGACAGCTCTTGCACTCTCCCAAGGCAAGCTTACCTGCATGTTCCTGAGCTGTCTTAGCTGTGCACTGAGGTGGACTGTCCACTCTGCTCTCAAGGGGTTATGCTTGTCCTGTATCATCTAAGCAGATTCTGTACAAATGACCTGTATTACCCAGGGAGTCTGAAAGTCTCTACCACACTAAGAAGCCCCTTTGCTGCACACTNAGAGGATTTATTGTATTATGGCCCTGTATTTAAATACAGTAGATAACCTGAAATGGTGAGGAAAATCCAATATCATTAATAACTCACTCTCCAAGTTATACTTCCCTTTGGCTGCTCCCAAGAACTTAACAGGAGCAAGAATTCTAAAACNCTCCTCTCCTCGTGTTGTAGCAAGCAGTATGAGGTTGACAATCTGTGAAGCAAGCTAGAGCCTCTGACATCTTTATGACACAAAGGGAAGGTATCTAGAAGTTGTCCTCTCCACTGCCTTTCCTTCCTTTACTATATCCTTAAACCGAACATGCTCAGTGGTATACATATNTTAAACTTGCNTATGCTCAGGAATGAGCCCACTTCATCCAAGCATTGTCCCATATGAATTTGCATGNGTCCNCTAAATAAAATCCCCACACTTCCTTTGTTCTGGGAGAGTTCTCCTTACCTGCAGGTAATAAAATCTTCTCCAGTTGTGTTGTTTATATCTTGACTGAGNTTTGTGGGCCTTACAGTCACTAAGATATGAACCCATTGTGCTTGTGACAGTGACATAATAAGGTCTAATGGCACAGCCTTACACTGTCTCTGTCCAGATGTCAGCTAAATTTCTCTGAGAGGCTCTGATTCCTGTTAATGAAGAAATCCATTAAAATCATCTGCTTCTAGACAGTCTTTTCTAAAAAAGAAAATGAAGTGGGGAGACAGGAAGCATAGGGTTCTAAAGTGAAGGGGTGATTCTGGGAGGAATTGGGGGAGGAAAGATAATATGTTCAAAATACACTGTATGAAATTATCAAAAAATTAACAAAGATAAAATTCTGAACACACAAAAAAACCAAACCGAAGGCTGTGCCTCTAGGGGCGGGATTCATTACACTGCAGGGTCAGGTTTTCTACATCTATTATTGATGGAAATACATGTTTCTGAAAGCTTGAGCTCCTTATGGTAATANCAATTAAGATTTGGCAGCAGGATCCTTGACGTCATTGTTCAGTTACACTTGTTACTCCTTTCCTTACTAACATTAACAATCTGACTCAATTGTTACTTCCTATATTACTCAAATACCTCAGAAAAATATTATGGATAATTGCACTGATAATAAGACTACGGAATACAGGGCGATTTCAGGTTGCTGAACTTTAGTCTTTTGCCACATGCCCTGCTAAACTCTCATGGCTCTGCTGCCGTTCTCTTTTTAATTGAAAATTCATACAATATATTCTGATCGTGGTTTCCCCTTCCTGTATCTCCTCTCAGATCCTCCTCATCTCCCCACCCATCAACTCGATGCCTTCTTTCTCTATGTCTTTAGAAAAAGGAAGGAATAAATAAATAAACACAGGATACACACAGTAGGAACCGTTCTTTTCTCTTTGTTGTTACATTAACTTGATATAGAATTATGTTATCTTTCTCATTGTTTTCTTTTCAATATCAAATGAGCTTTGAAATAGCTAAAATAGTTATAGGCTCAAAATAAAACCT
>LZPO01087990.1:25561-38112 GCA_001675575.1 Neotoma lepida | reverse complement strand
AATGGCCTCATAGGTTCATATATTTGAATGCTTGGTCATTCTGGAGTGGTGCTACTTGACAGGGATTAGAAGGTGTGCCTTGTTGGAGTAGGTGTGGTCTTGTTGAGCTTTGGCATTTCAAATACTCAAGCCAGGCCCAATGCCTTGATCTTCCTTCTGCCTTTGGATCTGGGTGTAGAACTCTCAGCTACACTCCAGCATCATGTTTGCCTGAGTGCCACCATGCTCCCCACCATGAATTTAATGGACTACACCTCTGGAATTGTAAGACAGCACCAATTAAATTCTTTTCTTATAATTATAAGAGCTGTCATGTTATGGTGTCTTTTCACAGCAACAAAAGACTGACTAATACATACTTAATCTTATTCTCTTCATTTGTATGTATTTTCTGCTTGGAATGTTACCTAAACTCACAAAATTTTCTCACCTCTTTATACAAAAACAAGCTTTCGAACTACCTAGACTCATCCTCACTCAGTGTGTGTGTGTGTGTGTGTGTGTGTGTGCGTGTGTGTGTGTGTGTGTGCGTGTGTGTGTAACTTTTGATATTAAAATGGAAGAACAGAAAATGAACAAATAATTATTTAACAAATATTTCTTTTCTTAATCATTATAACTATAGGATAAGATAGATCATAGAAACTTTGCTCTGAAAGAAAAACAAGGAAATAAACTTTCTGACACATTGAATAGTATACTTATGATGGTTTGTATGGATTAACAACTTGAGAGGACCTAGAATTTCCCAGAAGAAGGAACCTGCAAAGATTTATCCAGATGGAGTTGTTTTTGAGTATGTCACTGAGAAATTTTCTCTTTTATGTTGATTGACATAAGGAGACCCATCTTTAATGGACTCACCAATACATGGTCTGGCTTCTGGACTGGATGAAAATGAGTAAGAGACCAGAACAGCAGTACTCATCACCTTTGTTCCTAACTTTGGATGCAATGTGAGCAGCTACCTCAGACTGGGGGTGGGTCTCCTGTCATAATGGACTGTACCCTAAAACTCTGAGAAAAAATAAAAAATACCCCCCCTCCTTAAGTTGTTTGTGTCAGCATTTGTTTCCATCATAGTAGGAAGAGGATCTAAAGCAAGTCCCTAATCATGTAGGTTAGTTGGAGGTAAAAATGTTAATAATACTTACAAATGTAAATAGCTCCTTCCAGTCCTATGAAGAGTATGTCAGTCAAAAACTTTAAAATACTAAAAATTTGTACATAGCAAATGATGATTCCATTTCAGTTTCGTCATAGATGGAAATATTGAAGATTTTTTGAAGTTTGCCTGCTTACTTATGCCTTGTTTATCTTATCTTAAAAGTAATTTGGGGCAAGTAGATTTTTAAGAGAATTACTTTGGAATCCCTTGTGCCTAATGGTGTATTGTCTGAGAACTGCTCATTATTTGTAGTATATTTTTATGGCTTACAGAGACTTGTTCTCACTTTGTAGTCCATTCTACTCTGATTCGGAAATCCAGACTGCTCTCAAACTCTTGATTCTGCTGCATCAACTTTCAGAGTGCCAGAACTTGCAATATCTCTTAATATGTATTACTCCTGGTTAAAACTCGTAATTATGTTTTTAGCCTACTGAGCATATAAGCAAAAAAGGCATAAAAGATCACCTTCATCCTTTGCACATACTCCTGAAGGTGGAATTTATATGTATTTAATTTTATATCAGTCAAAGGGAGAAAAGGAAGGAAGAGGAGAATGAATCATACTAAAATGCATGAGAGAAGCCTTGATTAATGTGTAAGACAGACAAGGGGGTGGTGTGCAATTCAAAATGGAATAAAAAGTTTTTTCTAATAGAAATCTCTTCCTTTTGAACTCCAAATATTTTAAGCTTGCCTTGGAAAATCTGTATTCTGAGCTTCATTACAGTTCCCAGAACATCCAAACTGACCCATCTCAATTCTCCTTAAGATAGTTTCATTTTTCTCTTGAAGTCATTTAAACCTGGGTGGCCTGTGTCGCAGGAAATGGAGTGTCCATTCACTAGCAGTTAGATCAATGGGGAGGGAATCCTTCTTATAGGTTCCCCAGTGGTGATTTAAGAAGCATCAAACAATTTTAGTTTAATTTTTTTATTTATATTCCCTCTTAGATATATGTACTGAATAGGCAGAAGGCATATATTTCATATCATTTAGCCAATAGTATTTTTTTTTTGTAAAAATGGTTAGGAAAGCTGTAGCCTGACCTTTCTTATTGTGCCTTTCTTAAAGATAAGTTCTTTCCCACTCAATTATATGATACAACTCTAAATTCAAATTTATAAGTTAGTTTATTTTTCCCACAATTAATTCAACAATGCCACAAATAACCTCAGAGAAGTCCCATTCTCCTGCTTGTGATACAGTGTCTATTCTAATATTTGTGTGTACTTTCCATTAGTAAACATAATTTATAAAGAATTTCTATTTGATTTTTACATTATTGACATAAGAAGAAGGGGTCAAATTATAGATTTGGGATTTATACACGTGTGTGTGTGTGTGTGTGTGTGTGTGTGTGTGTGTGTATGTATAATAGGAAGTGCTGCAGGAACATTCATTAAATGTGTGTGAAATAGCAAGTGCTGCAAGAGAATTCATTAAATAAAAAAAAATCTTATGATACCTCAAAAATAAATTCATTTGTTGAAAATGAAGATGGCACTGATGTGTTGAGCATCATTTTCCCACAATACCTTAGGCTACTATGTATATATTAGTGAGAGTTCCCAATAGTAGAAGGTCTTATTGATCTATATGAAGATCTAAAGTTATTTTCTATGTGGGATATGTGACTTCTTCAGGATGTAGAATTTTGAGATGAATCTGACTATCCTTATTAGAATTTCTATAATGGACTACTTAAGCATCAAAAAAAAAAGAAAGAAAAAGAAAAAAACACTCCTGAGATTTCAGCAGTCAGGCAATGATGACAATATGTGCTTTTTTATAGAAGAATTTAAGAAGCTGATATCAAACAACAAAAACAGAAATTGATGTACAACACAAATACACTGAGATATAACAATACTATCTAAAGAAATAGATGTTAAATACAAAATGAAGTATAAAAGGTATATGACACCAATAATAACAATAATTTAGTAGTAATTTTTAATATTTGATTCTAGATCATGCTGTATGTTGTGATAATTAGCATTACATTGGAGATATTTTCCTTTTGCTTGCTGAAAAAAGAAAATAAATCAAAACTATATTTACATTCAATTGATTTCACATACTCTCCTACCAAATCCCACCATAAGCAGTGTGATTTCTTTTCTTGGGGAAAAAATATCAGGAAAAAAATGGCTTGACAATGCAGAATCCTTATAGCTACAGCTGCTCATTGAAAAGACAAATTATTTTGTGCTGAATATTCTCACGGTTTGTATGCATGTGTTGATGTCTCCAGCATAAGGTATCAACAAACACTGACCTTATTTATTGTCTGTCAAAATTTAGAATGTGTGTTCTGTCATATGATGTGTAAACATTGTTAACACACACAGCACGATTCAAAGGGAAACAAAACAATATTTCAGTTAGTTCAAACACTGAAGCTTCATTTTCATTGAAAAATCACTATGAGAAATTGAATAATCAAAAAGCAGTGATCTGGGTAGCTTGTGTATTGTGGACTGCATGTTGCTTCCTGTCTAGGGCCCTCATATAGCATCCTGTCTAATCTGAAACACAAAACACATGAGTGTCCTGGAGAAGCCATACCTGGAACTACATGACAGAGTCTTTGTAGAAGAGGAAAGGTTGGAGGAAAGACTCTTTTACCTCATATGGCAAGAACACAGAAGGTGCTTTCAGGGACTGAGAACTACTGTTTCATTTTCATTTCCTCATTGACCACACCCCATGGTCAAAAGTACAGTCTAGTAAGGAAATTATTGGTTCTTCCAATCTCTAAAGGGTTTGATTCTCACTTTTTAACTTACTAATTGGTATTTCTTGTAGAAAATAGTTTAATAAAAACAAACATTTTGAAAATATTTCAGTGGTGCAAAGGTTACAGCACATCTAATTGCTTTCCTTTCCTGGCATTTCTTTTATTTTTCTGATATATTGATTATACTCCAGGGTAGACTCCACTACCAAGAATAGTTAGCCAACACCAACTGGACTTCATGGGTCTTAATAAAGAGAGAGAGTGGAAACCTAAAGTACATACATTATTGGTGAATCTGAGTGAAATTGGTTATTATGATCAATCCATGTGAGTCTATTAAACAGGCAACAGAATTTATTAAGATATAAATTGAAGAAATACACTCACNAATACAGAATGGAGTATACAGCTGAAACTGTCCTCTGATCTGACTGGGAATGAATCTACTTCCCA
Source organism: Neotoma lepida (assembly GCA_001675575.1). Lineage (NCBI taxonomy): Eukaryota > Metazoa > Chordata > Mammalia > Rodentia > Cricetidae > Neotoma > Neotoma lepida. The sequence continues at coordinate 33,748 of LZPO01087990.1, read as the reverse complement.
TGCAGCAGCAGCAAGAAGGGTCACAAAGGGTCCTTGCTTCCTTTTTTTTTTAATGCTGGCATCTTGCTGTTCTTTGGGTGGTCACTGGCATTAATAATTAGTCATCTATGATAATCATACTTATAATTATTTTAGTTAAGTTTTCTAGGTATACATAGATACATTTCAATTAGGTAAGTAATCTTCAAACACTTCAAAGATTTACAGAATATGGCATTTGAAATATTTTTAAAACTTAGACTTTCTGAATAGTGAGACACGTCTGCCCCTGGCAGCACCGATTTACTTCAAAGAAAATGATGGGAAATGAAGACATTCCATATGGAGTTTGCTTTCTTTATGGCAAAAATTAACCATTTGGACTGCTTGAAAAAATATTGTATCAACTGGTCATGCAGGACCCATGGAAAAATGACCACTAAATTTTGCCAAAACAATGTGAGATGACCCTTCAGATTCCTGCTTTGCAGAGGAGGTTGCCAGACATTTTTCAAGAGAACAGGGAGAAGAAACTGAGAAACTCTAGGCCTATAGGATGAAGATGAATGACCAAGTGTTACAGAGGAACTTTAGATGACTATCCAGGCAGCCAGCTGTCTTTGTCATTCTAGATTTTTGGAAGTTTTTTTACAATGCTCTTCCTCTTTACTTAAGTAATATTGTATCCTTTTGGGGTTTTAATGTAGCTGAAGACTAGATAGTTATAATTTTCCTTGGTTATGATAAAAGATAAATTATTTATGAAACTTTAGACTCACAAATATAGGATAGATGATAAAATATTTTCTTTAATTTTGCCAGATATTTGCTAGATATTGTAATTATAATTCTTGCTTGATACTTGTTTGTTATATATAATTTTACTGTGTTAAAACTAAAACCTTCCTTTTTGATTAGATAGAAAAGGGGAAGTGCTGAGGTGATAGATTAATAGAAATGAGTTAATTTAAGATTAGGAGCTAGCTAGCAAGAAGCTTGAGCCATAGACCATGGCCATCAGTTTGTAAATAATATAAGCCTCTGTGTGTTTACTTGGATCTGAGTGGCTGCAGACCTGGGTGGGACTAGAGAAAACTTGCAACTACATTTGGTGTACTAACATGGGGCTCTCGAATTTCTGTAAGGCCTAAAAGAGTTTAAAAATGGCTTCTAAACACACAATAATGGAGCCAAAAACAGCTTTCTACTTATGTCTCATTTGGGTCAAGATATAGAGATGCCAAGGTACAAAGACTCTGTGGCATGCAGACTTCAGCTGCATTATGGTGGGTTCATGGCATGTGGGCTTGAATGAAGCATGGTAGATTCCTACCACTGGCATCTGGCACATCATAGTGAGTGATTGATATAGCTTTTGCTCCATAAACTAAAAAAAAAATGAAATAAAGAAAAGGTTTTTGGACTACATGCTGCTTGATGGAAGCATAGACCTATTGCTTCCCAGAGTCCATGGTGAGCATGGTTCCTCCAGAGCTGGTGGTAAGCGTACTTCTGCCATGTTGGGAAGCTGAGGAGCACAGAGTCAGCACCCAAAGCTGCCATTTCAGTCCTAGTCATACTGCAGTTTAAAGCAATAGATTCACAAAAAAGANAGATTCAGATGAAATAAACTTCTAAATGGTTTACATTATGTGTAAACATGTGCTTAAGCTTGGAAAAGAAAGGAAAAGGACTATAGACAGTTATGTAAAGAAATAGTTTTTAAAAATAAAATCTTTAAAGAGACAATAAAAGTAATTTAAAAAGTAAGCCATGTAAAGATGGAAATCACACAATGAGTCTGGATTATATTGTCTTGGGATTTTTAACTGCAGAAAGACATTTAATTGTAAAGGCTCCTGAATTAAACTAATGTGTGTATTTTAAAGGTATCTTGACTTTAAAATTTATGTCTAAGGATATGTTGCTTTGGAAAGGAGGTTCTGCTTTTGTTTCCACAGAAGATGAGAACCTGTGGATTTCTTCCAGGCTAATATGGTTTGATCAGCCAAGACCCTAAAAAGGTCTCCAATGGCACCATGGCCCAGATGATCCAAAATTCAAAATGGCTTCAAGGCAACTGCTTCAGGCAATACAGCGTCACAGACTCCTCCAGACAAGACTTGACCATAATCCTTAATTTTCTCAGGATCCCAACAAGATTGCCAATGCCCTCAACCAGCAGGAATTGGTATGAGAAGCTATGTCCAAATTCCCAAAATATTATTTATAAATGTATATTTTTATTTTAAGCAGGTTGATTTTAAATGCAAGCCCTTTCTAAAGAAGAAAAAGGATGATACTATTGATATGATAGAATAAAAGGTAGATTATTAAATCTACTTTTAAAGAGCAACAGCTTGTTTAAAATGTTTTACATTGCTATAGATTTTAGTTTATTGCAAATTTAAAGTTAATTTTGCTATATTGTATATATATATATATATATATATATATATTTCTACTCTCATTTAAGGTATTATGTTTTTTGTTACTCACTTATTGTAATGGATAATTAGGAAATACAGATTAATAGTTAGACTTTTATGATAGTCAAACTTATAGTCATGTTGGTTAAGTTTTGTAGATATACATAGATATAATTCAATTAGGGAAGTAATCTTCAAACACTTCAAAGACCTACAGAATATGGCATTTAAAATGTTTTAAAAACTTAAACTTTCTGGACAGTGAGACCTGTCTACTTCTGGTAGCACCAATTTACTTCAGAGAGAAAGATGGACATCAAAGACACTCTATATGGAGTTTATCTTCTTCTTAGCAAAAATAGCCATTTGGGTAAGAAATTGCTCTTGCCTGGACTGCTGATAATATGTTATATAAACTAGACATGCANGACACATAGGAAGGTGACCCCTGAACTTTGCAAAGTGAAATGGTTCTTCAGGTTCCTGCTTCACAGAAGAGACTGTCAAATATTCTACAGGACACAGGTAGAAGTGACTAAAGAACTCTAGGCCTATTTACTGAAGCCAGATGTCCTAACATTACAGAGGAACTTTGGATGACTGTCCAGACAGGCAGCTGTCTCTGTCATTCTAGATGTTTTGGAAGTTGCTTATAGATTAAACTTTCTGTTAATTTTGCCAAGTACAAATAGACTAGATACGGTAACTGTAATTATTGCTTGATAACTGTTCTATTATATGTAATTTTAATATGTTAAAGTTAAAACCTTCCTTTTTGATTAGACAGAAAAGGGGAAATGCTGTGGATGAATGCCCTTCAACACTGATTTAATAAAATGCTAATTGTCCAGTAGCTAGGCAAGAAGTATAGGCAGGGCAAGCAGCCTAGGAGAATGTTGGGAAGAGGAAAGAAGAGGAGTCACCAGTCAGACACAAACGAAGCAAGAAGACAAGACATAACTGAGAAAAGATACCAAGCCATGTGGCTAATTATGAGTTAATTTAAGTTTAAGAGCTAGTCAGTAATAAGCCAGAGCTCATGGCCAAGCAGTTATAATTAATAAAAGCTTCTGAGTGATTATTTTATAAGTGGCAGCAGGACCACCAGGCTGGAGGAACACGGGGCCTGGAGGGGCCAAGCAGGATGAAGAAACATCCAACTATACTGGGGGGATGTCTTTCTGTATGCTGTGAATATATGTTGTTCCCATTGGTTAATAAATAAGCTGATTTGGCTTATGGAAAGGCAGCTTAGAGGCAGGTGGGAAATCCAAGGAGAGAGATAGGAAAGCGAAAGATGGAGTCTGGGGAGATGTTAGCCTGCCACCCAAAGAGCAACATGCCAGCAGACTGGTAAAGCCATGGAACATGTGGTAAAACACAGATTAATAGAAATGGGTTAATTTAAGATATAAGAGCTAGCTAGCAAGAGGCCTGCCATAGGCCATACAGTTGGTAAATAATATTAAGTCTCTGAATGGTTATTTTATAAGCAGCTGCAGGATCACAGTGCCTGGTGGGACCAGAGAAAACTTAAGGCTACAGTTGGAGACTATGATCAAAATATTTTTATGAAGTTCTCAAAATAATAAGCCCTTATTTAAAAGAGAAATGTTTTGAGTGTATTGTAGTGTTCCAGACAATGGTTCTATATATATTTAATTTCTTTTATATCCATACGTTGGGAGAATCAACGAAATAAGTGACACCTTTCGATCACCCCATAATGTCAAAATTTCAACAGTGATACTGCTATTATGTAAAAATGAATTTTAATTACTTCTTTCTTTTTAAATGTCATTTCAATCATTGTCACATAAAACAAGATAAATTCAAACTTAAGAAACTATCTACTTTGCAGCATTGTGATATCAGAAATCTACAGAATAAATAAAGAAATATCATTCATTTTATTTATAAAACACCTCATGTAGAAAGACTAATAACATCAGTGTGGTCCCAATCCTTTTCAGAAATCCCAGTATTCTGAAATGTAAGGTAGAAAGGAAGACAAGTGAAAGCTTGAAGTCAGCTTGATCTACAAAGCCAACTGTAGGCCAGATACTGCTATAGCAAAACATGTCTCAAAAAGCCAAAAACTAAAATTCAGTCTCAGAATCCTCAGCAAATATTATTTGTAAGTAAATTCCTAGGCCCTACTAATAATCAACACAAACATTTGTCTAGTGATAAAAAGTTTGAATTAGATGATTTAATGGAACTACATTATATACACATATGAAAACATCATAGTAAATAACCTATTGTCTTATGCAATAAATATATACTACCACAATAGGTAGTTGTTAAGTAGCTATTCTTCTCATGCCTATTTAAGAATATTTCATTCTTATTGCTCTTATTAATGTCTTAGAACAGTAATCTATTAAACCATCTTAAAATTTACAAACCTAGATTTAAGACAGTATCATTTTGAAAAAATATAGGAATAAGATACATATGAGAGTATCTACTCATATATATATATGCATTGTATATTCATATACATATATGCACACATTATACACACACACACACATATATATATATATATATATATATATATTTGATTTACATTGGGTTAGACAGCATGTACTCAGGAAAGAAATGTGTAGATGAGGAGTAATTTTTAGTAACTGTTCAGTAATTGCCCAGAGGTATCAAGTTACTACTGCGATTGTTGTTAGTTAAGTCCTTTTAGGTTTTTTGAATATTTAGTATCTTGTACTTACAGTCCATCACCTTATTCTGGGGAAATCTAGGCTCATGATGAAGAGTCTTGAGTAATTCTATTATACCATACTCCTAATAACAAGGATTGGTCCAGTAAATGTGCACCTTACCCAGCAGAGAAGTGAGTGTTCCTCCCTGAGGTCATATCCCAGCAATCGTTCACATTGCTGATATTTCTCAACAGCAGTCCTATGTCTCATTCTTCTTCCATCATTCGGAGAGAATTTTCTGTGTAAGAGGAGAATCAGAATGTTATTCATAAACAAACACAAAGAGGAAATACAAAATGAAGGAGATATGGTTTTACCTAATCTGAGGCTTCAGACTACTCTCTCTTATCTTCTTGTCTTTTATGTATGTAAACTATGCATCCCTTTGGTATTCATGCTTAAGATCACAGAAGTTGCCTTGAGATTCAAATTAAGTTTCAGCTAGGTGGATTTTAGCAAGTTCTTATGTCTAAATAATTTTATTTGCTATGGTGAAGATAAACATATGCATTTTTATTTAAAAATGTATAAACTTCATTAAGTGTGAGCAAATGTCACTTTAATGTAGACTGGCATTCTTACTTTAAGAATAGAAAATTTTGTGCAATGCTGAACCAGGATCTAAGGAACAAGAAGGAATCTGTAGGTTATCACACGTGTCTTCAAAGCTTTAGTTGACGAATCAAGGTAAATAAACAACCTGGGGAAATTTGAAGCAAAATCTGAAGACACTGGAGATTCTTTTGTGGGCACGAACGAATAAATTATAAAGGAGATTTAACAGAAAGACTTGAAAAATTAATGACGGCCTGAGTGATCAAGCTGTCTGTGATCTGATGTGGAGCTATTTAATTCTCTTCATATCAAAGATGTAAGAGCCATTAATGTTACTACAGAGTATCTGATAACAGTCTTGGAGAGCAGTATCACTACATACCACTCACATTTGTAGCATATTTTTCCAACTATACTTCATATTTATTTACTTATAATAGGTAAATAAAATACATTTCTTCTAAAAAAAGATAAATTGCCAACCTATCATTTTGATGCATTATTAAAAGGACTTTCTTTTCATCCCTACACTTTTATTCCTCTAAATTGATAATTACAAAAAAGCCTTGTATAGAAAATGTCAGTGCAATTTTCTAGTGAAAACAAATGAAATAAAACCTTGTAGATGTAAGGGCTGGAAAGATAGCTCAGCACCCACATGGTGACCCTCAACCATCTGTCACGCGAGTTCTAGAGGATCTGATGTGCCCTTGGGCTCTAGGCACACACATTGTGTACATACATATATTTCGGCAAAACATTCACACTTGTAAAATAAAATAAATAACTTTTAAAAAAGAGTAAAATTTATAGAGTTATATCCATTTTATCCCTAGTCTCTCCAAGACATTTATTCAAAGGGGTATTGGATTTTTTCAAAGGCCCATTCTGTATCTAGAGAGATGATAAATTGGCTTTTATATTTTGGTTTGTAGATGAATAGTGCTTGCTAATCTGAAATTGCCTTGTGGTAGTCATAGTTTTGAGAGAGAGGTGATCATACAGCATGGGACCTACTCCTGTTCTGTCCTAGTACAGAGTCACAAGATGAATATAGAAACTTTATTTGAGCAAATATGGATGTTCATGCCAGTCTGGCATCATGATGAGTAAGTAATATGGTTCAGCCAGTGCGGAAAACCACTGTGATGAATATTTGATGATTATACCTGTACTTTCACCTAGAAAGTTCTCTCCTTGTATAAGCCTACTAAGGTATCGAGAGCTGAAAGTGTCTTTTGAGCNAATTTAGTGAGATAAAATGAAGGAAAGAATCAAGCTCAAGGCCCTCCTAGATGCTTGAAAGTGAAAAGTATGAGTTAGATTACAAGTATCAGTAAAGGACTGTAGCAAATTAAAACTTAAAGATCAAATCCCAGATTCAGTGCAAGAAATTGTACTATTCTACAAATGAAGTGAAGGAGACTCAGTGGCCACTTAGAAAACATATAAACAGGGAAGGACCTCAGCTGTGAGGTCAGAATAAATATAGTCAATAATAATTCATTTGGGTTGGAAAATAAAATTAAAATTTTTCTAANAAAAGTCATTCAGAAAAGNCAGTATATGGTAAGGTTTCATAACAAATACTNTGANAGAAGGGAAGTAGTAGATAACGTAGTCAGTTGGCAGTTGAATACGGAAGTGTCTTTTATTTGACTAAGATAGTAAGAAAAATGTTAAATTATTATTTTTTTTGCATAGGTCACCTTTACAGTTTTATGTTTTGTTTTGAACAATTGCTATGTTTGATTGAACACTCTCAAGAATGAAAACTAAGAACACAGAGTGAATTGCTTTGTACCTGTCCAAACATTGTATTTTTGATCATGCTTTGATATTGAAAATAAATAAGTCAAATCCATTTGTCTCTCTCGTCTATCTCTTGAATTCCAACTATTTCATTTTTCAGCTGTCTCGAATGAGAATTAATTTTTACTTTGCTTTCCCATAGACTGGGGATAGAGTATCTTCATGCATGAAATTTCTTCAATTTTTTCCAGAGTCTCCCTCTTATTGCTTCTCAGTTCTTAAAGCTTTGAAGGAAGGAAAGGTATGTTACAAAATCAGCAGAGACTCCAGCAGGGGAAACTCTGGGATGTTGTGTCTTCTTTCAGAAAAGAAACAATGATTTTGTTACCATGGTCAGCTTAGGTGAGAAGAGTCCATTTCCCTTCCATTATCTTCAAAGTCTCCGAGAATGTGAAGATTATATAAAAATCATATAAAAGGAAGTTCAGCAGTTCAAATAAATAATAATTTGCCCTTTCTTACTAGATTGAATCTTTTTGTGAAAGATTTTTATATATGAAGCAATACTTTCTATCTCAGCATATTTTTAAAAATATGTCTCCTAAGAGTACCATTGTGCTATCAGAAGGAGGAAAATTTAAAGATGGGAATAGGACTTTAGTAGTCATTGTATCTACTTGAAAATTTTGAGTATCAAATAAGATAATGTATATAGGCTTGTCTAAAATTTTCTATAGAACTAGCTGTCA